>CM033346.1:31375361-31627861 GCA_019395295.1 Osmanthus fragrans
ACAGTGGTTAACCGAGGTCCCAAACCATGGTTTGCATACCGCTGTCGGTCCACACTTTGGTGTTTCTTTGTTGTTTTGTATTGTTCTTGATGCTTTTGGAGTCCTTTTCGAGGCAAAATTTTCAAGGTACTTCTACCAATATATGCGGACCTTATTACAAAATAAAAAATTAGAGAGCAAAATGAGAGTAAAATCATGAAAAAAAATAATAATCAAGAACTAGGGTTTTAACTTTTAAGGATCGAGGTGGAAGAAGACGATTTTTAGTGCAAAATCTTCATCTTTTTCCTTTAAAATCCGGTAATATACTCTAATCCTTTCTCTTTTCTTTCTTTCTTCTCCCATTACGTGTAACTAAATTCATAGTGGGACGAACAATGTAACCTAATTTCAATTTTCAAGATTTTTAAATTTAAATTCTTTTATGTATTGATTTTACTTCTATTATTTATTGCCTTTAAAATAATTGGCTACTATTTCGTTGATTTGTAAATTATATGTTTAGATTACATAATAAAAATGATAATTGGATAAATGGTAAAGATATACTTTTATTGTTGAGGTCTTTAATTAAATTTCTAGGAGGTTTAGTGTGTTTAATTGATGCTTATTCTTATTCATGTAGAGATATATTAAGTTAACTCGGTTAGATGATTGATTTGATTTTGAGAGAGGTAAATTAATTTAATTAGCAAATTCGATCGAATATAACTTTAAGAATCAAACTTGATAGACGAGATTAAAGGGAATGATTCCAGTGAACCTGAGAGTATTAATACTTTTTCTACATAGGAACCCTTAATCCTTACTTGTGTACTTCTTAATTTCTTTAGTAAATTGACGAATTTTTGGAATTGTAAGAAAATCTTATTTGAATTGGAGTGAGGAGTAGTTAAATCAATATTTAGATAGATAGTTCTCCTTAGAATGATAATGCGGACTTTTAGGTCAATTTTACTACTTGTAAATCGATATTGTACACTCGCGACAAAAATTACACAACAAGTTTTTAATACTATTGCAGGGGACTATTTTTTATTTAATCTAGATTTAGACTATTTTTAGAATTCATTTCAATAGTTTTCATTTTTTTCCTTATAAGAGAAAATTACGTTACTTGTATGCTCTATCCACAATTTTTTTTTGAAATTTAAATAGGATGGTATATTTGTCATTTTACATAAGAAATTGGATGAAAATGATGATTTTCGCAATAAAAGGTGAAGGCAAGGGGTAAAATGTCAAAAAATGAAAAGTATGGACGTTTTGAACAATAAAATTGAAAAGTAATGGCGTTTTATTCTAATTACCCCATTATATATTCGGGTTTTTGACGAAACGATTTTTGACTTGTGCTTATAAATATTCAAATTACTTTTTATTCACATATTATGAGGCATCCAAAAATAATATTCACTTATTCACCACTCATTCTATTTATTTATAAATACACTACCCAAACAAGATATTATAAAACGGACTAAGACGTTTGATAGACAGTTTACTACTTGGATTGGATGCATTGATTTTTTCAATTTCTTGTTTTCTACGATGTTTCTAAGCCTTGGACTAGCATTCTGTTTGTATTCAAGGTGCAAAGGGAACCACAAACTCGCTACAAAGCCGTCGATGTTGAATATGGGGTCATGTATTCTCTTAATTAGAGACAAAACACGATTGTCAAGATAATCACTTCATACCAAAATGATACTAAAAATTTTGATGTGACAAATTCATCAACTAAAGTTTGAGCTATTATGAATGGAACTTGCTACTTGTATCTTTTTATTTACTCTTTAATGTAATAATAAAATCGAAATAAATTTTTTTTTTATACCAAAACTAGAACCCGAAATGTTCAACATTCCTTATTTCTTTTTAGTTTGTTATTTTTACTTTCTACTTTTAATTAACAAACACTTGGATTTTTAACCTGGAACAAGAATTCTGCACTATAATCTATATTTAAATCGAGAAAATCATTCATTATTCTCAACTGTAATAAATATATATGACCAGAAAACATATTTATTAATTAATTAGGTCGAATATACTAAACAGGTGACAATGTAGACTTGGACCAGGTCCTAAGTCTTTGTCTATTACTAGTTTTTAGGATATGGCAAAAGATTGTGAGATATGCAATTATTGATTTAGGTACAACTGTACAAGGTCAGCAGGTTTACTTCATCCCAGTATTTGACTCTTTCGTGTGTCTTTCATCCAATTAGGAGTGTAAAGGAGTTGAGTCGAGTCGAGTCGATTCGTGAGTCGAAATTTGAGGTTTGGACTTGGCTTTGGCCAAATCTACGAGCTTTTTTGCGAGTCCGAACCTAACCGCGCTTTTGCTCGCTCAAGAAAAAGAGGCTCGACTCGAACTTTGATTCGGACTTTTTCCCAGCCGAGCCAAGCCGCCTCTTTCCCACTTTTTTTTTTTTTTTTTTTTTTTTTCATATAGTTTTTGAAAAGCCCGAGCCGAGCTCGGCCCGTTGTCCTAAAAAGGGCTCGACTCGAGCTTAGGCTCGGTTTAATCGTGCCCGAGCCAAGCCCGGCTCGGACTTTTTGCGAGCCGAATCCGAGTGGCTCGAGTCCTTGAACTTTTTTGCCACCACTACATCCAAATATCCAATCATGGAATCTATATCGTGTTTAAAGTTTTTAAACAATTATAAAATTTTAAAACATGTTTTTTTTATATATACATAAATAATTTATATGTATAATTTTCATAATTTATATGTATAATTTTCATAAATCAGCAGTGATAAAATTTGACTCAACAAATTTACGTCTATTATGTACCATATGTTGGACTGGATAATAAAGAAATTTTTTTGGGGGTTAAAAAATTATGCTCTATAATCTTCCAACAAATTAGTGGTAAATGGTAAAATGCTTATTCTTCTTTTTCTTTTGGCTTTGTCTAACTGAATACGCCTAAATCAATTAATTAGTTCATATAAAATTTGAAAATAAAAAGTACGTTTGATAAAAAAAAATAATTAAAATATAACCACTTACCAAACAGACACTAAAATAACTGACCTTGTGCAATACATTCGGCTCCAAGTTATCTCCGTTATGTCCTCACTTGACCACTTAGTCACCATTTGTATCCTAAAAGGAGTTGTTCGGTATAAATTTTCAAAATCAATTTTCATTTTTAATCACACATTCTTTAATAAAATAATATTTTTCATTACATCAATAATTTTTCCTTCATTTTTAACCACACATTTTCCATCATATCACTATTCAAAAATCAATTCTTTCCCAAAAAATCACTCTCAAACATTCAAAATCAACTTAACTTGGACCCCACGTTATTATTATTATTTTTTTTATCTTTGTCTGCTTGGAGCCCGCATTGCCTTAAAACTGGACATATTTTGGCTGTCAACTGAAAACGACATAAAGCATAAAACAGCACGCAACTGACAAAACTAATCCTTACAATTCACAAAAAATCATCCTACGACTTTCTGAGATATAAATTCTAAATACACTCATGCGTTGTTTAGTAAAATAACTGGACTTGGAAAAAAATTAAATAAAATTTTACTGTACTATTTTCGTATGATTATCTAGAGTAGTCAGTAGTGATGCAAAAATTACAAAAAAAACTTTTGATTTATTAATGAAAGTTTGTAAAACAGACATCAAACAATTATTAATTTATGAAAAATATCGAAAATCTTGACACGTAAGTGAGAATATTAATTTGTTTTTAACATTAAATCTAATATTTCGAAAGATCTTATTTATATAATGAAATAAAACCGTATTCTTTAAGGAAATTTCAAAATACAGTAAGAAAAATAAAAATCTAAAAAAAATATTAATTAAAAATAACCTAAGAAAAACCTTAATTAAAAAATCTAAAATTATGATGTAATATAAAATTCAAAAACTGTTAAAATAATTTGATAATTTCTGGATGTGAACCACATCCCATCAGCCGCCGCTCGGGATGATCCACCAAGCGATTGGTTGGAGTCTCATTATTTAAAATTTCATTTATTCTCAAATCATCTTTAGTCCCAATTTTTTTTCAATGAAATAATTTATGTCCCTTTTGGTCCACATTTTTTTTTATATACTTTTTAACTTTTGAAAAAAAAAGGAAAGAAAATTGGGTTAATTTCAGAAATGGTCACTGAAGTTCAAAACTTTCATGAACGATCACTCAAGTTTCAGGTGCTTTCAAAAATGGCCACTGAAGTTTAAGATTTTCACCAACGGTCACTGAAATTTAGGAGATGTTTCACTAACGGTCACTGAAGTTACAAAAAGTTTCAGGAACGGTCACTGAAGGGTCATGCATTTTTTCAGTTTTTTGGACGACTTTTTCGACCACTTCCGACCACCAAAACCGCCGGATTTTGATACCTTTGGAAAGCCCACAATCTCCTCTTCAATTATCACCCAAAATCTCCCCCAAAATCCAAACGATTCGACGGAAAAATTGCCGCAAAAGTCGCCCAAAAAATCGGAAAATTTTTCCAATTTTTTGGGCGACTTTCCGGAAACTTTCGACCACCAAAATCGCCGAATTTTGATACCGTTGGAAAGCCCACAATGTCCTCTTTAATTACCACCCAAAATCTCCCCTAAACTCCAAAAGATTCGACCGAAAAATCGCCGCAAAGTCAGCTACCCAAAAAGGCAAAAAATCTGCCCATATTTTTCATGCTAACTTTGCGGCGATTTTTCGGTCGAATCTTTTGGAGTTTGGGAGAGATTTTGGGTGGTAATTGAAGAGGACATTGTGGGCTTTCCAACGGTATCAAAATTCGAAGATTTTGGTGGTCGGAAGTTGCCGGAAAGTCGTCGTAAAGTCGCCCAAAAAATTGGAAAAATCTGGACAGATTTTTCCAATTGTTTGGGTGACTTTTGCGGCGATTTTTAGGTCGAATCGTTTGGAGTTTGGAAGAGATTTTGGGTGGTAATTGAAGAGAAGATTGTGGGCTTTTCAAATGTATCAAAATCCGGCGATTTTGGTGGTCGAAAGTGGTTGAAAAAGTCGCCCAAAAAACTGAAAAAATACATGACCCTTCAATGACCGTTCCTGAAACATTTTGTAACTTTAGTGACCGTTAGTGAAACATCTCCTAAACTTCAGTGACCGTTGGTGAAAATTTTAAATTTCAGTGACCATTTCTGAAAGCACCTGATACTTGAGTGACCGTTCATGAAAGTTTTAAACTTCAGTGACCATTTTGTAATTTTTATGTAACTTCAGTGACTATTTCTGAAATTAACCCAAAAAAAATTATACATACATACATATATTATGCCCCTGTTTGTTTTTCATTTTTTTCAAATTTTTTTTTTTTTTCTCTTTTTATCAACCACACATTCTTTAATAAAATAATATTACACGTAAATCTAAAATTTTTTCTTAATTTTTAATCACACATTCTTCATCAATCAATTATTCAAAATACATTCTTCTCCTTAAAATGGGAATCAAACGGGACCTATATATAGGTTCCGTTTGATAGAGATTAAAATTCAATTAAAATTGAAAATATGGTCGTTATTGAGTCTAATAAAAGTTAATAATAACGACTAATTTTTTAATTTTAATTCGATTTTAATATCTATCGAACACGCTCATAGGCTCAAACCGGGGAAGATATACGATCTCTTTGTCATGGGTTACGGCCTTACAGGGTTAGTCTGATAAGGCACGGATTTACATTTTTACCCTAAAAATATGGAAGCGTGATGCATGTGGACATGGGGTCATGTCACTGCTTTCCCAGAGCCTACTGACTGCTGACTTTTAGCTTATTTTGCGAAATACTCGTTTTCATAATTCATTACAATGGCCGTTCGAGACTCGTGGTTGATAGAGGAAAAGAGGAATTCTTGTGATTGTATTAGCATTTCTAAAGGGTTCCACAGAATTCAGCACTCGACGACTTAAAAAATATTTTGTATGTATAGTTCTGACTCTATTTTGTTTGAAACTGTATATATATTAGTCTCTTTAGGATGTTTGAATACATACTTTTTTCTGGGTTGCAAGATTTCCTGCTTAAAAGCTACATCTTAATGCATATTTTTCTGGGTTTTTAAAATTTCTGGGTTTGAAGTTCGAGAAATATCTTTAAAAAGTTCATTTCAGTTTTGTATATGGAAAAAGGAACGTGGTGTCGATGGAGGTAATAATTTACTATTTTTTTCTCAGGGCTTACATTGAATGAATAAAAGATGAAGGAAGAGGGTTAATCCTTAAAACCCACCAAGAAATAAGTGGGAAGAACCTTTTTCTGGTTATTCCCATTATATTTTTTGTTTTTCTTCTTTACTTTCTTTGGAATTCTTGTGTGTTCCCATCTAATATAAAATTTCGATTTTATGCAGATAATCTGACTGTAAAAAGAAGGGGCAGAGTCATGGAAGGATTGCCCCCTCCAACATCCTCAATTGTTGCAGTAGCTATAACAGGAAGTCGAAAAAGCAAGCATATAGTCAGATGGGCACTAGAGAAATTTGTTCCAGAAGGGGAGGTTTGCTTCAAATTGCTACATGTTCGACCCCTGATAACTAGAATTCCTACACCTAGTAAGTTGTTCTTGTCCACGATTGGCATACAGTTTGGAGAAGCATAAAATTACTCAATGAAAAAGGATTTGCTCGAATAATATTGTGCACTTTTGGTATAGAGTAGTATATAATCTACATTACCAAACATGCCAACACGTAGCTGACAATGGAATGGGATTCGAAGTGTGTCATACTCTGTAATTTTTGGATTACTGAATGGGTGTTTGCCTGTGAGGATTGCTATTGCTGCTTTCCTACGTTACATTGCTAGGACTCCCGGGTATAGAAACAGAATTAACTGATTTGTCTTTGTTGGACAGTTAATGTTCTGGTAGTAAATCCGGGATATTATTATAAAGGGGATTTGTAGTTCTATTTTAATATCTGCATTTCTATTTGCTTTACTAGTATACCCAAAAAAAAAAAAGATTAGTGTCACTAAAAGTAAGAAATCCACCAAAAAGTACAACATGAATTGACTAATATATAGAATACTGAAGTTTGATAATGCTATTCTCTTTTACAGTGGGAAATTATATTCCTATTTCCCAAGTTCGAGATGATGTAGCGGCTGCTTTTAGAAAGGAAGTCGAATGGCAATCAACTGAAAAGCTTCTTCCTTGCAAGAAGATGTGTACTCAAAAAAAGGTGAAAATAGCTGCCACATGAAACACTGCAAGTGATGTTAAACTGAGTTAAGATGCTTATTTCCTGATTTCACGTGCAGGTGCAAGTGGAAATTATACAAATTGAGTCAGATGATGTGATAACTGCAATATCACTGGAAATATCAAGATGCAAGATCAATAAGCTCGTTATAGGAGCTTCATCTCGTAGTATATTCTCTAGGTAATACTGTGGATTTTCTGTTTGAATTGACATATAATCAGTTCTTAAAACATATTGTTGTAGTAGTTTCTTTCCTTGTTTATATCTGAAAATGCCTAGTCAACCATGGAGATGAATGTAATTACTGGGTAGCAGAAAATTATCCCCTTTCATGGCTTCTAACATTGATTTTTCATGCTGTATTTTATTCATTTAGTTGTAATTTCTACATAAGTTTTAATTAATGACAATGTTTATTAGTCAGTCTCAATATGCAAGAAAGAGAAGGCTTGTGGTGGATTTGTGTATGCCAAAAAATGGAAAATAAAAACAAGTATTCATTCTGTGCTAAAATTTCTCAAATGAGTTCAAAAAATTGTTTCTTTTCCAGTTTTACATTTTTAATCTACAGCTACATTGTTTTAATTACGTCTGATTACCCTTGCTGTGTCTCTGATGGAAAATCAATAATATGATTAATAGGGCACAAACAATGTCGTCAAAAATATCAAAAAGCTGTCCAAGTTTTTGCACAGTCTATGCTGTTTCAAAAGGAAAATTTTCATCGTTGCGCCCATCAGATTCAGAAACAAACAGAAGCATTGCAGATGACAGTAGCAACCTAAGTTCTTCTTCAAATAATTGTACGAGCCGTACTTCAAGCTCGCAAACAGGTATCCAGTTACTTAAAAGAGATGCTTTTTTCATTTTAATAATTCTATAATTTGACTGGTCAATAATGGATTCTGCTATAACATTGTTATCTGTGGGTTGCACCCAGTTTCCTAGTTGAAGTTGATTTTTGTTTCTCTCTTAAGTTATGCATCCCATAGACGCACACTTATTTAGTCTCTCTCTCTCTCTCTCTCTCACACACACACACACACACACTCACGCGCGCGTTTTGATTTTTAAATTATCCGCACTAAAGAGACAGAAATACATTGAATTCCTTTCTCTATTTTCAGAGTGGACAGACAACGGATCAATTGGGTCGCATGCTCATTTTCGTTCAGCTTCACTCCCAGTGCAGCAGTTTCAAGCTCTTTCAACCATAAACCAGAACCTGCTTCATAAAAGAATGCATTCAAGTGGAATCACGCATCCTAAAAATTTGTATCCTCATATTGAAGATGAGGATGATGGCTCAAGCTCGTGTTCTGGTGGTGCTGATGTTAATGACACGATTAGTGTGGCTTCTACTTTTAAAAGCTTTGTAACAGATAAGCCTTCATTGAATCAAGGTTCCACCTTTGATGTTCCTACAGAAACTTCCAGGAAACAGGTAATCAGTTAGTATACAAAAAGTTGCATTAACTTGGTTAAAGGCCAAAAATAATTCTGTGAAATGAAGCATTCTGTATGGAGAAATCATGTGAACTTTGGCTCTGAAGTGAAAATTCATGCTAAATATGGAGACCACATTATTATGTTCATGTGTTAATCATATGGGTTAACATATATTGAAGCTTGTTCCAAATTGATAACTACAACCTCCCAAACGAGTCTGCATGTCTGGGTGCCTCTTCATTCATTACCAATTGGTTTTAATGTGGATGCTTTATCAACTAACGCAAAGCTGATGTAGATGACAACAATTTCAATTGTTGTTATTTCATTTGAGTTTCAATTACTAATAAGTAATATCACAAGGCACATGGCAAAGCACAATAGCAGCTGCATAGTCATCCTGTCTCTGCTAGAATTAGAAAAGATGTAAAGCATTAGACCAATTTTCTTCCCATGTAAAACTAGTCCTGATGAGTTTGAAAACTTATTCATGGAAGGTGCTTTTTGTGTCATTTCCTGCTAAAAATAGCCCTGGCTTTAGAATCAATCTTTTCTGTGCTGCTACTAGCCTTGAAGATAGTTTACCATCCTCTGTGTGATTTGAGTGGGTTTCAGAAATCATTTATAATTTTGCATGTGGAAGACTTGAGCTACACTGAACACTTACTCCGGAGTTATGTCTTCACAGACATTGCTATTTGTGCATTAACTGGTTGCCTCACTTTAAGTCCACTTGTCTCTATTTTTGTGTAAATGTCATATTTCATCTCTGAATAAGTTCTCCAAAGTTAACTGCAGTCTTACTAGTACTTTATAAGTTTTTTTGCAGGACAATGTCAATTTTGAGCTAGAAAAATTGAGAACTGAACTCAGACATACTAGAGGAATGTATGCGATGGCCCAAAGCGAGGCGATTGATGCGTCAAGGAAGGTATTCTTAGTCAATTTGTATCTATTATTCCATTTTATTTAATTTGATAATGAGTTTTTTGAAGGATTATCTGGATAATTGTTCTACATCACTTTCCTCCTATCTCATCAAGAATTTCTAAATTGACCTCAGTTTACTAATTTATATAGAAATTATGTGGTAATAGCTGTCAGTAATACATTTACAATTCTTTTTCCTGATGTTTCTGACAGAAGAATTCTCATTTTGTTGCTTTTGATCAGCTAAATGATCTTCAGAAGCGACGTTTGGAGGAAGGAATTAAGTTGAAGCAGATAAGCTTTAAGGAGGAGGAAGCCAAAGAGTTAGCCAGATGGGAGAAAGAGAAATATGAAGCTGCAAAGAGAGAAGCTGATTATGTGACTGAATGTGCTGAAAGAGAAGCGGCAGAAAGAAAAGAAGCAGAGATTAGAGCTTCACGTGAAGCCAAAGAAAAGAAAAAGCTCGAAAATGCCTTGATTGGCTCTTTGCATCAGTACCAGAAATTCACATGGGAGGAAATTATATCTGCTACTTCATCGTTTTCTGAGAACCTTAAAATTGGAATGGGAGCATATGGGACAGTCTATAAATGCAGTTTTCTTCATACAGCTGCTGCTGCAAAAGTTCTCCATTCTAAAGAAGCTAGAAGAACTAAGCAATTTCAGCAGGAGGTATGTGGACTACATTGACAAGAATAAGAATGCCGATGTTGGAACTTTCTTAGTTTTTAAAATACTGATGTTCTTTAGCCATTTTTTCTTCAGCAAATTAGTTGCGAAATCAGTAATATGACCTAAAAATCAGATTTTTCAAAGGTCTGATATCTTCTTTTTTCTGATTAATAGCTTGAAATATTAAGCAAAATTCGTCATCCACACTTGCTGATTCTTCTGGGTGCATGTCCTGAACGTGGTTGCCTAGTATACGAGTTCATGGAAAATGGGAGCCTGGAGGACAGGCTTCTGAGGAAAAACAACACACCTCCACTTTCATGGTTCCAGAGGTATAGAATTGCATGGGAAGTAGCTTCGGCCCTTGTCTTCCTGCACAACTCAAAGCCAAAACCAATCATCCATCGTGATCTGAAACCAGCAAACATATTGCTTGATCGGAACAATGTGAGTAAAATTGGCGATATTGGCCTTTCCACAATGCTTCACTCAGACACTTCTTCTGCCACTTACAAGGACACAGCTTTGGTGGGGACACTTTGCTATATCGATCCTGAGTACCAACGGACAGGATCAGTGTCTCCCAAGTCTGATGTCTATGCTTTTGGGATGGTTATTTTGCAATTACTGACAGCAAAACCAGCAATGGCACTCGCTCATCTGGTAGAAATTGCGATGGATGAAGATCGTTTAACGGAGGTACTTGATCCAGAAGCTGGTGAATGGCCAATCAAAGAAACTAAGGATTTGGCTCATATGGCATTAAGATGCACTGAACTTCGACGAAGGGATAGGCCTGATTTGCAAGATCAAGTTCTCCCTCTTTTGGAGAAATTGAAAGAAGTGTCTGACAGCGCTCGAGATATGGCATTAGTAGCTAAACCGCCTAACCATTTCATATGCCCTATTCTCAAGGTATGCCTGTATTTTTTTCTTACTATTTAGTGATTATTTCTTACATTTTATCCTTGATAAGTCTTGTTAACCTCTAAATTTCTGTCAAGATGATTATTAGTTTCTTCACTCAAAGAAATTAAATACATTGGCAATGCAAACCTTTAATTTATTTATCTTTTCCGGAAATTTCACTACTCTAACAAGGACAGACTTACCTATACACCTCGGTGACATGTCTAGTTTTGAATAGGGAGGCACCAATCTTCTCCAACACCCAATTTTCTTTTTTACCCGTTTATGTGGCAAGGATACACCAAAAAAAAAAAAAAAAAAAAAAAAAAAGTAGCATTTTTATGACACTTCATTACTTCAATTTTCGTCTGTTAATAAAGGCCAAAGTTTTTTTGTTTCAGGAAGTAATGAGCGACCCTTATGTTGCTGCGGACGGGTATTCTTATGACCGGCAGGCAATAGAGGCATGGCTCGAAGAGATTGGAAAATCGCCAATGACAAACTTGCCATTGCCTCATAATAACCTAATACCAAATTACACCCTTCTTTCTGCCATTATGGAATGGAAGTCTGCGAAAGATTGACATCACTCTATCCATTATAAATTTGCCACAGACCCTTGTATGTGCAGTTTTTAGAAAGTTAGGTTCTGTTACAAAATTGTGAGTCATACAGAAGTAGAATCGTAGTAAAACATCTAGCTTCATAAGTTTTAGTCTCATTCATTGCAGTTGCCAATATTCATTGACATCTGAAATTGTATTTCACCGTAACCTATAAATTTTTAATTGTGGGAGTGATTAGAGATTGCTTTGTGTATACGGTTTTCCTACTTCCTCTCAACAGACATTTCTACTACATTGTTGTGGCAGTCGTGGAAGATTAGTATATATTAGGATCTCAGGACTATTATCTTTTTTTTTTTTCGATTCTAAAACAATAACAAACTAAGCTTTATTTTCAAGAAAATTGAGGTCTGAATAAATAAATAAATATATATATATGCTATTTTCTTCAATTAATTATTAGGTCTACTAAAAGATACAATACAACTAGATATAAAATATCCTAACATGACCTTTTGGTTTTGCTGTTGCGCTAGTTATGAATTTGACGCTAGCAAACTACACATCGATAGGCAAAGGCAAACGCTAAAGAATCAGCGAAATTGCAAATGCTATAGAATCAGCGAAACTAAGTACGTTATATAATAAATAAATATGCACATGCGAGTTGTGTAGCCTCCCAATACCCGAATACTTTTCTACAAGCAAATTGTTGATAAACTCTCACTTTAAGACGTTGTGTATACACGTTGCTTAACAGATTTTCTTTAACATTGCAACTATTAAGATTTGTATAGTTCTGTTCATTTGCTGTCTTCAACATCTCCATCAGCAGGGGGTATGATAACACCAGTGTAGAAGCATGGTTAATATTCTATTTGATTCGTTAGGCAGTAGTAAAATAGGAATGTAGATATCAGATAGCTCCGGGTAACAATTCCCTTTAGTATATCTAGTTTTGGAAATTATATCCGGGTCACATTTTTGAATACCAACACATGATTTTTTTTTTCTTCTAATTTTTTTTTTTTAATTTTCAGCTAGAAATATTGGGCAAAATCTGTCATTCCCACTAACTAACATTGGAGCATGTTCTGATTATGGTTGCCTGGTATTCGTGTACAATAAAAATGAAAGCTAGGAGAGTGCTTATTTAGAGAGAACAATCCACTTCCAGTTCCATGGTTTTAGAGACATCTCATTGCTCAGGAAATAGCCTCAGCCCTTGTGCGTACGAGTATAACAACTTAAAACTTTTCCAAAATTCCACTTGGAACTGAGTCCGTGGATGTGAAAGTGATAGGTGAAAAAGATAATTGCTCAATTTGACAGAGGGGAGAACATTAATGCCAGAAAAATGCTAAGTAGGAGTGATAACTGCATCTTACAATTAATTTATTTCAACACTATGCAGTACTATTCAGTGAACATAGTTTGGTATGGAATTTAAAAAAAAAGGCTTAATCAAACCCTTCAAAACTTTTCGAGGCCTAAATGATTCAAAATAAATTGTAAGTCACGTACTTAAAAATCGAATATGGTATACTTGAATTGTGTGAAATGAAGCACAATGAATTGTATAAAACAATGTTTGTCTTCCTATAATTCTTTTTAAATGAAATAGGTTGAAAGTTAACACAATCTAAAGTTAAAAGTTTGATTGACGTCTCATCTTTCATTATACATGATGATTTAACTTATTAAAATCAAAATATAAGTCGTATGCATAAAAATCGAATGCGAATATGCGCATGATGATGAAATTCACCTTCCTATACGTTTTTACACGAAATAGGTTGAAATCAATCATAGTCTAAAAGGTTAAAAATTTGATTGGCACATCTTTCATTCTAAATGAAGTATTAACTTATCGAAATATATTGTAAGATGTATACTAAAAATTGAATACGGTATACTTGAACTATGTATAATTGAATACGGTGAGTTGTATATAACAAAGTTTGTCTTCCTATACATTTTGAATGAAATAAGTTGAAATCAAACAAATTCTAAAAGGTTAGAAGTTCAATTGGCTGTTTCATTATACATGATGATATAACTTATTGAAATCAACTGTAAATTGTCTATTTAAAAATCGAGTGCCGTATACTTGAACAATTTGTAGTGGAGCATGATCCCGTATATATTACAATGTATGCTCTATGTTGTGAGTTTTTGTCACAAATCATACCTAATTTGTGTTTTATGAATGTTGGACTTTTTTTTCATGTTCTTTTATTTCATATAACAAATGATGAATGAAAAATGACTCTTATCATTTTCTCTTAAAACGATTGCAGTCTTTTTTAGATTTGCATCTTTTTTTTTTAAAATTTTATTAAATACAAATTTTTGAAAGCAAACCAAACACAGTTTTAAATGTCATACATTATGATTTAACTTATAAGGTTACGTGTTTAATTGACATCTTGTCTTTTATTTTACATGATGATTTCACTTTTTCAAATGAATTATAAGTCGTAAACTTGAAAATCGAGTATGGTATATACTTAAGTAACGTATCATTATAATGAAGTTCGTCTTCTTATACGTTTTTAAACGAAATGTATTAAATGTTAAAGAAATAGATACCAAGTTAAACAAATTCATAGAAAAACAACAAGAAGTATTTCTAACGGCTTGAGTTATTGTTCGAAAAGATTAGAGATGTTTGAAAAAACTCATTATAGTAGTTTTTTATGAATTGTTTCAAATGACTCTAATCTTTTCGTAAAAATGACTATGGAGGAAAACGACTATAGTCATTTTTTTAAAACAATTGGAGTGAATAGTGTGTTCGCCACATGTAACATATCTTCAATCTCCACATAATGCTGTAATTCTACAACATTAGCAATATCCTCATTCAATCCATTCAAGAAACGAGCCGTGGTGGCTTCCCGATCCTCTTCCACATTCGCCTTGATCATTAAAATTTCTATCTCTTTATGATAATCTTCCATACTCTTCGATCCCTGATAGAATCCTTGCAATCTTTGATGCAGTTCCCTGTAGTAGTAACTAGGCACGAATCTTTTCCGCATAATAGTTTTCAACTCATCCCAAGTACTAACCGCTTGCTCCCGATTCCTCCGCCTAGATGTAACCACTTGATCCTACCATGTTATGACATAATCAACTGCTATTTTCACCTTTTTTTTCCTCTGAATAATTATGGCACTCAAATATCAACTCTACCTTTTTCTCCCACTCTAAATAAGCCTCCGGATCACCCATTCCCTTAAACGGTGGTATTGACATCTTAATATCGCCCATATTCCCATCTACATCATCTTCAAAATTATTTCTACCCCTTTGTTCAAACCTACCACCTCTATTCCTCATCCTATCCATTTCACTTACCATTGATGCATCATTATCTAAATCACTACTACACTTATAATCATCATACAACTCCTTCCTAGACTTTCTCTTACCCAGTCTCCTTGCATTTGAGTGTCCCATATGACTATTTGACCCCGATGCCTCTAATCTACCAAGTCTTTCAGTCACATCCTTAAGCACCCTCGCAAACTGCCTTATTATATCTTCTCTCATGTTGATTTGATTCGACTGCCTGATTGAATTTGAACCTTCTATGTCTGACATATTAATTCTATAGAATTTCAACCTCACAATATTCACTCGTGTATCATTCAAATATTGGTTTTACCCTATAATTATCTCATCACTCTTGCCTTTTATCACTCAATGCTTTCGCCCAAGTAATTTCAAAGAACAATGTGAACTCACAAAGTATAATCTCGTGGATCCAATAGATTTTGATCACGAATTTGATAGAAAAAAAGAAAAAGATGAAGACGACTCAAGACAAGAATAAGGATGTGAATTGAAGTATAAGGAATTGAAGAAACAAAAAAAATGTAGGAATTGAATTGAATATTTTTTTAACTAAAAAACTGAAATTTAAAAACTGCTGAAAATTTTCGAAAATAATAATAATTTTTTTTTCAAAATTTGGATATTTTTTTTTAAAAATTCAAAATTTTTTTACTTGGAAATTTGAATAGAAAACCAGCAAAACAAATGAAACTTAATTTGGACTTTTAAATAGTCTGAAAAACACTTTTGAAAATATTTTTTTGGAATTTTTTGGATTAACGATTCAAAATTATTACTGGACACAAGAATACGAAGAACTATTAAAGAAAAGAAATTAAGACTCAAAACAATAAAAAATATAATCTGATTTTTTTGGAGTCAAGTTTTGATACCAACTGATGAGAACCACGTAGTAACGAACATTACGAAACCTCGCAACAAGATTGACGATCCCAAGAAAGTCCAAAGATAACCCGGTTTAGAGTTCAACCAAGAATATTGAACCAAACAACCAAACAAAAGTGAAGTTTGAATGACCTCTTGATTACAAAATTCGTGATTTTCACTCGATGTTGAACGCCACAAGATTAACTTGATAAGTTCGCAAAGTTCTAAGAAGAACAAGATTGAAAGAAAATTGCCTCACTTTTAATTGATAAATTGTCAAAGGTCTTTATAAGAATAAATTAAGAAACTATTTATACTAATATTAAAATACCTAGGAAAATCGTGCAGAGTCTCCAAAATATGGTAACACATCAATAAAATTAGAATTTTAAGGAAACTAAGATTCTCGCCAAAAATAGGAAATTTGCCCAAAATTTTGTACCAAATGGTCGCTTGGTTCTTTTCCAAGCAATCGCTTGGTTATCGAGTTTCCCTGCCTAGAATTCTCAATAATTGTCTGGGCGGTCGCTCGCCTATTTCTTCTAAGCGGTCGCTTAGAAGCACGGTTTGCCTTTTCTTCGGTCGTTTGTATCGTGTTGATCCAATTGGTTTCCGATCTTGACCTCAATATGAAACTTGTCTTTTTTTGCATGTAGATCATGACGTCGTCCATCGTTGCCTGTACAAGTAATCTCATTGCTTGATTTATCCGTTTTGCCCTTGATCACGTCATCGGTCCTCCTTCGATAATCAACGGGTCTCGTCATGGGCTTGACTTCGTCGGACTCAACTCCTGGATCATATCAAGATTTGTGGTTGGCTAGCCATCACACGTAATGTCTACTTTGTCAAGCTCATTGAAATAGATGAAGAAGGAAGCTCAGGAAACGACTTGGCAAAGCATGGTCAAGAGAATTGCTCTAGCTACTACAGTTATCAAATATGGATGACGCGGAATAGAAGGATTTTTAAGAACCTTAGATTACAAGTTGATTGTATTGTAAGACGGATTAAAACATACGTATACAAAGTCATGTTTTCTCTGTATCCGCATGTTTTAATTTATTTTGAGTTTTTAGCATTTGATCCATAGCTACTATCGTTTGTACATCTTTCATTTTGTTTGCCCGGATATGTCCGGAGTACTTGTAATCTTTACTTAAATTTTGTTTTCCGGGGTATGTCCGATATACTTGTATATGATTTTTGATCAATAGAATTTCATATTTATCGATCAAAAAAATAATGTACAAATAAAAGAATTTGTGTACTTGTACGAATAAAAGATTTTGTGTGCATGCATCTAATTCATAAGTCATATTGCCCCATGTGTCTAATATACAAGTTAGCCGTTGTTGGGATCGTCTCATGGAATAACACCCACCACATAAAAATCTTTACCTTTAGCAAGACTTTCAACTTCTAAAACATTGACTAAGCTCTGATACCACCTGACGCGAACCCGATTAGCACGAACGCTATCGAACCCACAGGAGAATGAACCGGATCCCAAGAACGCCCAAATACGACCAAGGTTTAGGATTTAACCTCTAAACGTTGAACCAAGCAACCGAAGGTATAGTAAACCAACGACCTCTTGATTACAAAGCCTCGAAATCTCACATGGATAGTTTTGGATTTTGAACCCAACAAGATGAAACAAGTAACCCAAAGATAACGATGATGCAATGAATCCCTTGCTCACAAATTGAAGAACCCACGACTCGATGTTTTGAACACCACAAAGATTACTCATCTTTGATAAGTTCGATAAGGATTGTCCATCGAAAAATAAAAGAGAAAAACAAAGTTTAAATTTAATTCATATCAAAAAAGTTCTTAATACAATGAGAATATAAATCCTATTTATATGAAAACCTAAAATTATGGAAATAACGAAATTCTAGAGTCCTAGAATATAGAAATTACTAAAAATAAGAATTGTAGTCAAAATAAACAATCTCGCCAAAAATAGAAAATTTGCCCAAAATTTGTACCAAGCGGTAGCTTGGAAGACCAAAGTTTCTCCAGATTGGTTTCGGTAATGGTTGGGCGATAGCTTGTTAATAACCCTAAGCGACCGCTTAGGGTTCTGGGTGGCCCTCCGGACAGCCTTCAATAATTTGATCATAACTTTCTCTATCGATATCCGATTGATGTGATTCAAAGTGCATTGGAAAGATTACTTAAAGATCTATAACTTTACTTCAGATATAATCTTCTAATTCGATCATTTACCATGTCAAAAATAAGTTTCAATATGAGACTAAAAGCAATTGCATAACTTTTGTATTGATCTAATTGATTTCCGGCCTCGACCCAAACATGAAACTTGTTCCTTGGCATATCAACTTCAACCTTGCGCGCTCCATGGCTCGACCAAGTGATTTTCTACCCCGGATCACATCATCCCCTCTCCCTTCGAAAGGATTCGACCTCGAATCCATAACTTGAATGCTCAAATTGTAGCCCTTGCCTCCAATCAACTCATGCACATGGAATGGTCCATCTCCCCTTGGATGCAATTTGGTCCACCTTTGACTTCGACCTCGCCTCCTTTGAATGTAGACCCAATCACCTTCACATAAATCAAAATATGCTCGCCTCGACGGCTTGATCTTACAAGTGTGGAGTGCTCCAATAGCAACTTCATGTGATGAATAACCGTGTCTTCTCCTTGCTTTACTTGGCCCTAGCACTTGTGACAATGGCAGTTCCAATGCGTCAACGTTATCCCTCAATTCATGTTTTCCAGTCAACCCTCTGCAAATATAGTTCCTCCAGTGCATTTGAAACTCCTTCGTCTCCTCAGGAATCACAAAGTCAATTTTCTTCAAATAAGAAAAATCTAACTGAAGTTTAATTCCTGGGTCGGGTGGTATTTCCGTAGGAGTGTGTTCTGGAATCAAATTTTCAGTAACCTGCAAAACAGAAATATTCAAAATCGGGAGGGAATTGTTAGTTTTCACCACAGCCTCCTCAACTTCAAGCTCTTTTTCATTTAAGCTCACTTCCAACTCCGTCTTCCCCTCCAAATATTCTTCTTCAATTTCTTTTTGCAACTCCACATTTCCTTCTGGATGTTCACTCTCAATTTCCCTTTTATTCTTTTGTAGTTCTCTTCCTTTTTCTTCACAACTAACCACCTCACAATAGTCTCTCTTACTCATTTGCTAATTCTTATGATTATTCTGTAAGTTGATCAAGTCACGAATTTTTGCGAACTCAAGCTTATAATCCAACCTAGTATTTCTGCTTGATGTATTGTCAACATGTTCCACACTTGGTGTTTTCTCCTCTCTTGAATATCCAACTCCACTATATCTTCCGGACTCCTCCCGACATTCCCGATCACGCCGATCCCTCCTACAAAAATGATTAGGCGCATAACACTTCCTCATAATACTCATCAACTCATCCCAAATTTCAATACTCCTCTCACCACACCGTTGCATAGATGTTGTTAATTGATCCCACCAAATCACAGCATAGTCTACGAATGAGCTCACAACCAACTCCAACTTTTTCTTCTTGGAGTAATTATAGCACTAAAAAATTACTTTAATCTTTTCTTCCTACGCCACGTACGCTTCTGGATCACTTCTACCCTTAAATTTTGGTGTTGTCGTTTTCCTACCCCTATCAACACCATATCCATAAAAATTTGTATTCCTTCTTCCAAACTTATCACCTTTATTTTTCATTCCCCGTATTGCAGCCTCAATCCACGCATCCTCATCACTATCACCACAATAGACATATGCATCACACATTTTAATCCTAGGCTCCAACCTATTCAATGTACTCCTCATATCCACCGACTTCCTATCCATTCGTTCCATCCTATTATTCATTTTGACTCAAAGACTCAAAGAATTGGACAACTTTGATTGGATTTTATAAATTCAAGAAAGTGGTTCTTGAATTGGAGTTTGGATTTTTATAGATTCAAGAAAGTGGTTCTTGAATTGGATTTGGATTTGATTGAACACAAAGTGATTTTGGATTTTAGAAAAGAAGGTAGAATATTGGACAGTTCCCAAGAGCAAAAAAAACAAATTTTTTTTTGGGACGTGAACAGTACCCGTGAACAATAATTTTTTTTTTTTTAACAAACTCAAGAATTTGACTACGAGAACGACAAAGAAAACAGAAGTTGATTTGGACTCAAATTGAGCATAAAAACAACTTTTGAAGATTTTTTTTGGGATTTTTGGATCAAAGACTCTAAAATTTTACTGGACACAAGAACACGAAGAGCAACGAAAATTTGCTTTAAAAAAAACACACAAGACTCAAAAGCAATAAAAGATATAACCTTGATCTTGGGACCTAAGCTCTGATACCACCTGACGCGAACCCGATTAGAACGAACGCTATCGAACCCACAGCAGAATGAACCGGATCCCAAGAACGCCCAAATATGACCAAGGTTTAGGATTTAACCTCTAAACGTTGAACCAAGCAACCGAAGGTATATTAAACCAACGACCTCTTGATCACAAAGCTTTGAAATTTCACCCGGATAGTTTTGGATTTTGAACCCAACAAGATGAAACAAGTAACCCAAAGATAACGATGATGCAATGAACCTCTTGCTCACAAATTGAAGAACTCACGACCCTATGTTTTGAACGTCACAAAGATTACTTATCTTTGATAAGTTTGATAAGGATTGTCCATCGGAGAATACAAGAGAAAAGCAAAGCTTTAATTTAATTCATATCAAAAAAGTTCTTAATACAATGAGAATATAAATCCTATTTATATGAAAACCTAAAATTATGGAAATAACGAAATTCTAGAGTCCTAGAATATAGAAATTAATAAAAATAAGAATTGTAGTCAAAATAAACAATCTCGCCAAAAATAGAAAATTTGCCCAAAATTTGTACCAAACGGTAGCTTGGAAGACCAACTTTTCTCCAGATTGGTTTCGGTAATGGCTGGACGATAGCTTGTTAATAACCCTAAGCGACCGCTTAGGGTTCTGGATGGCCCTCCGGACAGCCTTCAGTAATTTGGTCATAACTTTCTCTACCGACGTCCGATTGAGTGATTCAAAGTGCATTGGAAAGATTACTTAAAGATCTACAACTTTCCTTCAGATATAATCTTCCAATTCGATTATTTACCATGTAAACAATAGGTTTCATTATGAGACTGAAAACAATTGCATAACTTTTGCATTGATCCAATTGATTTCCGGCCTTGACCCAAACATGAAACTTGTTCCTTGGCATGTCAACTTCAACCTTGCGCGCTCCATGACTCAACCAAGTGATTGCCTACCCCGGATCACATCACTACTCCATCGTGTCTCTCTCTATCAACAACCTATATCACTCCTCACTGTATAATACTCCATTCTTATCATAATTCCAAATGAGTATGTCTGTTTTCCTCATCTGACAAAAAGGGATATTATTGTACAACCTGCCTATCTATAGGCAATAAGCACTCCATTTTAGCAACAAGATCTCACTGGTTATTCTTCAAAATCAACTCACTCAGGGACGAATCCAAGACCGGGTCGGGCTACAACCCGTCCCCAACCCAAATGTTCATTTATAAAACAAAAAAAAATTTGCGTATTAGCCCGTCCAAATTTTTTCCCTAATTTGCTTCTGAACTCACTCATCCACTCTACCAGACTCATCACTTACAAAAAAAAAAAAAAAAAAGATCAAAATGAAGGTGCTGGTGGGACTTGTATATATCTATGAAGATCGTAATCATATCACCACACGCTGCTGGATAAATTGCTGCATAATTTATATTTGACAACTAACTTTTTATATGTAAAATATCATATAGAGTTTCAACTTACCGCAACCAAGATATGTGCCTAAATATATGATCAAATCGTGACTTACTAATGCTAAGAAATTAGAAGAAGATAAAATGAAGTGAGGTATACGATTACAAATCTTTTTAAGACAAATTTCACCCCTATACTAATGCTAAAAAGATAAAAACAAACGTTTGTCTACCAGGAGACAATACTTCTTCCAAAATTAATTTACCACAATATTAATTTTGTTGGGTGAACCAAAGTATTGACAGCATTATTCTCAAACAAAATAGATATGAACTAAATTTGTTTGGATGAAATTCTAGATTTGAAAATAATTTAGAATTATTTGGAAATCAATCAAATATCTCAATGAATACGGGGTCAACACCAAGTACACATGCCACATCATTGCTAGCATGCCTCGTGACCCATGACATTATCCTAACTATTGTCAGTATGCATGCTACGTTATCTAGATCAACATGTTAATTGCTTCACATTAGTAATACTGTTACACTAAGTGGTGCAAGCAATATGACTTACTATGATGCATGACAGACCCTCTACACATTATATTTTGGGGAACTTTAAACTATCACTATTTCTCTTTATTGTCATTATTTGGAGGCGCAAATGGATCCCAAATTTGTTTTGTATATGTACAGTGGATATATTGTATTGTATTACAAGTTGGTTTAGTCCATAATACAGAGGAGATGCTACCAAAACTTTGACAAATTTATGCGACATCTTTCGAGGCAATCTGTAAGTCCTCGCTTATTCAGACTCGTACAGATATTTTTGAAGTAGTTCATAAATCCTTATTTATTGGATCGAGTTATATTCTTGAGGTAATTTGTAGGTCCTTACCTATTTAGGATCTATGCATAATTTCAAGTTAGTTTGTAAGTCCTCGCTTATTGGAGCTATTCATTTTTTTAAGGCAATTTGTAAAACGTTGCCTATTTGACAGCGTATATTTCAAAGTTCGACCCGCATATGAATGTATGGCTCAGACTTGGGGACTATTGATATACCTATAAATTATGTTGCATGCTTGTGATCATAGGTGGACCCAGGATGTTAGAGTTGGGGGTCCTAAAATGAAAGATATTGAGATGAAGGAGGGCCGTTCTCCCCCCGAAATTTTTTTTTGGAGCTCAGGGTAGCACAAACATTCATAAAATATTTCAATAAGATGCTCGCTCAATCATTTATATAGTAGACCCACAAATCTGATATTTTTCAACAAATTGCCTTTTTTAATAAACATCTGTTGCTAAACCATATTAAAGAAACTGAACACTTCTCTAAAGGATATTTACCAAAAAAAAATTTCACTTTGCCATACTGAAGGTTGGCAAAGCTCTACATATTTTCTCATAATTAGTTATTGGGCTGATTGGATGGGGCTCACAAGTTTTTTTTTTTTTTTTTGTTGATGACTACACAAAAATTTTATTCTTATTGAATTTATTTCTTGTATAGTCATATCTTTTTTCCCTCATAGATTTATCTTATGCATTCTTTGGTGAGTTAAATGGATTAGGGGATTTTTCACCCAAAAAAAAAAATGTGAAAAAAATGGAGGGTCTCAGGACCCTGCGGAACCCCCTGGGTCTGCCTATGCTCGTGATAGAGGAGTCCCACATATGCTGACATGTCATCGACCATTTAATTACATTGGACCTATTTAATCAAGCTAGATATTTTTGGGCCTAAGATTGTGTCCAGCCCACTTGGCCTATTTTCATTTCTCCTATATATATGTGATTCCTTTCACGAGCAAGGTATGATTTCTAACTCTATCAAAACCCATTCTCTCCCGTCTCTTGCACTCTTTTTTCTTTCGTCCGACCGTTGATTTGATCGTCGGAGTACAAATGGTCGTCGGACCTTTTCTCAACTAGAGGCCTTTACCTTCTAATGGGATGTTCAGTGTGCAGGTGATGTCTACGTAGAGGGGACGAAGTTGGGATTTTGTTGCGCATTTTTTGGGGCTGACCCCTTATCAATGTAATTAATAGATGGCAAAGAGTGATGTGAGGCTCCGGATGTTGGGATGAGGCCACGTGGTTCTAATCCAATGGTAACCACGCCGGCCTCAGCTTTATAAATAGCAGCTCTTGTAACATGTAAAGGGATTGACAAAAAATATACAAAAACTTCATATACTCGACACCATATTCAATTTACTCTCTTCCGTGCTTTGTATTAATCTACTCAAGTTTGAATTATTCCTACATTGGTGAAAGTGTGTAAGATTGTTTGTTTGTTTACAATCACCTTTGATCTTAGTTGGTGCCCGAATATTTTATCTCGTGTCATGAAGCATCTCCTATATCCACTACATCCTATGCTGACACTTCTGACATTCGTTAATACAAACGTTACATAAATCATTCCTAAAAGTATTTTTCAGGCCTATTTTAAAGGCAGCGAGCGCTTCAGTTTTAAAAGAGAGCTTCGGATTGTAGAGGTTTGGCTAGAAGATCAAGATCTTCAACAAAAGAACTTCAAATGAAGATAGGGTCTGCCTTGGTACATTTCCACATTGCGGTTCACTTCTTCATAAGCAAAAGTAGGCACCACGTTCAATGTTGTTGGGACCAATGTTTGCCTTGGGTTGAGGGAGATTGAATTTCCTTCCTAATGGTCCATCAAGTGGGAGGTGAGACAACTTCCTCTTTACATTTGTGGAGGTGGAAATTCTCGATTTTCCCTATTCCGATGATCTTTCAATTTTTCATTGATAATCTCACGTCTTATTATTTTAAGTAAGGCGTCATAACTTGTATGGTCTTTGTTTTTCACATCTCTCCAAAAGAGGGAGGTTCATATATAATCCTTCTCTTAAGGCTGTTAGTGCCTCACTATCTGTAACTTGCATGGAGTAGGTCATCTCATCAGTAAAACGAGATAGGAAACTCTTCAATGGCTTCTCTTGCTGCTGCCTTATGTCCTGGAGGCGCTACATTGATCATTCGCCCTCTTTACTCATAGTGAAGCATTTAAGGAAAGCCTTCTTAAAATCTGGCCAATTTCATATACTTCCATCTAGGAGCCTCGTGTACCACACTTTAGCTGCTCTACTCAAGGTTAGGTGGAAGACTTTGCACTTCATGGTGGAGGTAGCTCCTCTCAAACTTACATAAGTTTTAAAGCTGTTGAGATTCTTTGCAGGACACCTCTTCCATCATACTTACAGATTTTGGAGAGCGTGAAGTGATTTAGGACAAGTACATTCCTAATCCCTTGTGAGAAATGGAGATTGTCGCCATCATCGTCAAGATCGAAGGACCTTTGTAGCTCATCATAATTTTCGTCTTCTCTGACTTGTGATTTTCGAGGTGGTTGAGATGGTCCCACTCAATTTCTTGCCTGTTTTGCTATTGATATGATTCAGGATAGGCTGCAATCTACATGAAATTTGATATTGGCATGGAAGACAAATAGTGTGGAGTCACTTGGATTGAGCAAAGACAAAAGGGGTTGAAATCGACCACTATGCAATCGCATAGCGGTTTCTGCAATGCGGTCACATTTATTTCACCCGAGAGTTGAAGATGCAGATTCAATAACTCTATGCGACCACATAGACTAAAAAAGAAGCAGATTTTATATTTTTCGTGAATTTTCATATTTCACTATATTTCTTATTTTTGGCAAGTTTGTTATTTTATGACTCTTTGATTTCGTATTTTCCATATTTCTTAGGGTTTATTGTTCTAGTATAAATATGTTAGTTTTTCATTGTAAACATTAAAACCTTTATGATGAATTGAGAATTATTCTCCCTTTTTGGTTTTTAAATGAAATACTGAACTTATCAAATTTTTTGTATAATTGTGGCGTTCAACCCTTAGAACTTATCAAATGATTAGACACCATTTGTGGCATTTGCAAATCGAGGTTCATGTTTTCGCACATCAACGGGTCTAAGGTTTAATATACCTTAGGTTCTTGGTTCGAGAAGCATCGGTCGAGATCCTATCGTTTACAACCTGAATTTGGGTTTTTCCGACGTTTTCAAACTAATTCCACGAGTTCCATGTGATTTTCCCACCCGGGATCTCATCAAGTGGTATTAGAGCTTAGGCTCCAGATTCATGTTCTATCTTTTTATTTCTTTTGAGTCTTTGTTTTTCTTATTTTCTTATATTTTTGCGTTCTGTGTCTAATAAAATATTTGAGTCTTTGATCCGAAAAATTCCAAAAAAAAATTCCAAAAGTTGTTTTTTGGTTAATCTAGCATCCAAATCAACTTTCGTTTATTTTGTTGTTCTCGTAGTCAATTTTCGAGTTTACTAAAAAAAATGGGTACTGTTCACGGGTTACTGTTCACCCGAATATAAAAAAAAATATTTTGATTTATCTTGAAATTACCAATTTTATATTATCTATCCTAATTCCAAAATCCATTTGTGTTCAATCTCATCCAAATTCAATAACCACTTTCTTGAATTTTCATAGTGCCCATTCGAAATTTCATCCAATAATTTTTCTTCTTTTTTGAGTCTCTTTGATTACAAATCTCAATGTTGAATGATGTAATCCGGTGATTTGAAAGATTGCTTGAGGACATAAGTCATAGAATGGATAGGCTTGAATGAATGAGTAGACATCTTGTTGGAGATGATGTTGATATGAGTAATAGGTGTAAAAGGGAGATGGTAGAACATCGTGGAGAATGTAATGGACTCGTGAAACCGGTAGTGTAGGAAACTTGTGTGGTGATGCGTGATCTCCATACGCCCATCAACGTGGATGATGTTGAGCAGCTATGGAAGACGATCTTTCAAACTAGATGCCATGCCAACAGCAATGTATGTAATTTGATTATTGATGTAAGTAGTTGTATTAGAATCGTTAGTGCTATGCGTGTCAAGAAACTTGGATTGATCACAGTAAAACATTCAAAATCTTATAAATTGCGATGGTTAGATGAATGTGAGGTGGTTAGGGTATGTAGACAGGTGCTGATAAATTTCTCAATTGGGAGGTACCATGATGAGGTGTATGAGATGTAGTTCCTACGTATGTCGGGTATGTATTGTTGGGTAGGCAATGGCAACATGGTAGGAAGACAAAACATGATAGATTCAAAAATAAATACAATTTTACTAAGGATGGGAAGCATATTATTCTTGCGTCATTGACACCAAAACAAGCGTATGAGGATAGACTCAAATTAAGGAGTGAGAGAGAAAATAGATTGAGAGAAAATGAAAGTAAGAGCGAAAACGATGAGTTGGTGAGCTCGAGAGAAAATAGTGAGATGGCTAAGTGTGAGAAAAAAAAGAGAAAAGCCACAAGAGAGAAAAGAAATGGAGAGTGAAAATGAGAGTGGAGATATGGTAAAAAGAAAAGAAGAACCACAAGAGGGAGAGAGAAAAGAAAAGTCAGAAGTGAGTTTGCAAGAAAATGCGAATGAAGTTGAAAGGGCTATAGTGAAAACTAATAATTCTCTCCCTAGTTTGTCTACTTCTATATTGCAGGTTTCTAATGACGTGATCCATGAAATTAATCAGTCTTACCTTAGTTTGAAGAATTCTTTATTATCAAAGATTGATTTTGTGATTCCTGAAGTTGACTTTATGATTCTCGAGGAGACGAAAGAGTTTCAAGAACAATGGAAGGAGTTCATATGCGAGGGTTTGAGCAACAAAGATGATCTGATTGAGTTCGAGTTGCAATGCATACATATCTACAAAGTTGATGGGTGCCATACGTTGATCCTCTAGCATGAAAGGAAAAGTTTTACATTTGATCCAGGTGGTACAGTGATAAAACTAGTAGCTGTTTGGTTATCCCCTATGCTATCATAAAGTACGGATTCGAGGGCGAATCCTTTCGAAGAAAGAGGGGATATGATCCGAGATAGGCCACAATCTACATGAAATTTGATGTTGGCATGGAAGACAAATGGTATGGAGTCACTTGGATCGAGCAATGACAAAAGGGGTTGAAATCGAACACTATGCGACCGCAAAGCGGTTTTTGCAATGCGGTCACATCCATACCACTTGAGAGCTGAAGAGGTAGATTCAATAACTTTATGTGATTGCTTAGGTTTAACCTATGCGACCGCATAGACTAAAAAAAGAAGTCGATTTTATATTTTTCGTGAATATTCATGTTTTACTATATTTCTTATTTTTGGCAAGTTGGTTATTTTAAGACTCTTTGATTTCGTATTTTCCATATTTCTTAGGGTTTATTGCTTTAGTATAAATATGTTTTTTTTTTATTGTAAACATTAAGACTTTTATGATGAATTGAGAATTATTCTCCCTTTTTTGTTCTTGAATAAACTACCGAACTTCTCAAATATTTTGTATATTTGTGGCGTTCAACCCTTAGAACTTATCAAAGGGTTAGGCACCATTTGTGACGTTCGCAAATCGAAATTCATGTTTTCGTACATCAACGGGCTTAAGGTTTAATATACCTTAGGTTCTTGGTTTGAGAAGCATTAGGTCGAGAATCTATCGTTTACAACCTGAATTTGGGTTTTCCCGGCATTTTCAAACTAATTTCGCGAGTTCCATGTGATTCCTCCACCTAGGATCTCATCAGCTATCCTCTCTCCCCTATTTCTAGATGGAGGATTTGGATGTCTTTGCATAGAAACATGAGGACATGATTGACATTGATCTAAAGCCTTGAAAGATGAGGTAAATAAGCTGATCTACAACTGTTTCATTTGAAAATCGACTTATCCAAGGTGGGTTTCAAACCCCATCCTACTAAAGAAGCATAATGGGAAGTTGAGGGTATGTATGGAGTTTTACAATCTTAACAAAGCCTGCCCTAAGGACAACTTTTCACTTCTATGGATAGATAAACTCGTTGATTCTACTACTAGGCACGAGCTGTTGAGTTTCATGGATGCCCATTAAGGCTACAATCAGATCCCAATGTACCCAGTGATGCCCTTTGCGCTGAAGAACGCAGAAGCCACATATCAAAGACTAGTCAATAAGATGTTTACAGACCTCATTGGAAATACTATGAACTTTTGTCAATAATTTATTCTCTTCTTTTTCACTTTACCACATTGCGAGATAAGTTTGGGGGTTGTCGAGCCGGTGAAGGATATTATCTACAAGTGTGTTGATTCTATACATGATGAAAATATTTGTGTAGAGTGTCTTTTGCCAAGTATAAGCTAGGTAATGACCATATGCTAGGGATCTAAGCCCTCGTGTGTTATTTGTGCTTAAAAGAATGATATTGCACTTGTTGAATCTTAGGCCTCACTTCGTAGCCTTTTTTACTCGAGTTATTAAACCAGTTGGGGTATCTCAAAACTTGGCACCCTTTGGTCTAAACAACTGGGGAGCTATTGACCTAAAGCTCGCTACAAGGGTCAAGAAGAAAGCTTAAGGAAGTGAGGTAAAACACGAGATTTGTTTTTTTTTTTAAAAAACAAAAAACAAAAGAGGAAATTTTTTTTGTTATTATGCAATTATATTTGATATTTGGACTTAGATAACTATTGGGTTTGAATTATTTAATATAAGCTTGAATGTGGAAGTACTCATCAGCGGAGAATCATCATATGACTAGAGATTGATATTGCCGGTTTGACCCAGCTGAACTAGAGAGGGAAAATAAATGAATGAATTGAGAGCAACCTTTAGATTTACACCCGGGGAAAGAAAATGAACATCTATTTAAGGAGTGTGTATCTCACAACCGGGAAATGACATATATGACCACAAAAGGGTTGGGTTGGAACCAATTTAATTTAATTTAATTTTTTTGCCGTTTTGACAACTTTTTCCTAATTTAGATGATGATTGAAAATGATTATGCACCAACACACCGATCTAACATTAGATAAGAAATGAGTGATTGAAGAGCAACCTTTAGATTCACACATCGAAAAATAAAAGAAATATCTATTTTAAGTGTGTGAGTTTTACGAGTAGGAAATGAAATATTTGACCACTAAGGGTCGGGTTGGAGCCAATTTGAAGATTTTTCCATCTTTATAATTGTTTTCTGATTTTGATGATGATTGAAAGTGACTATACACCAACGCACCGATCGAACATTGGATAAGCTTAAATTATTTTTGGTAGCATTATTTGGAGATATTTGTGAATTGATTATACAATTTTACACTCATGAATATTTTTGGCAAGCTATCTAATGTGTTGATCGTTATCACATGTTGCTTGATTATGTTGTAGATAATTTAGCTCAGGATGAGCAAGAATTTAAGTTTGGGGTATTTGATAAGTGTGTTCTTGCACACTTATTTAATACCTAAATATGTTATTAATTGATTAAATGAATTAAATTCTACTCACAATTACGTAACATTTGCTTTTGTAGGCCAAAAATCACCCAAAGAAAGATAACAAGGCAAAATGAGGAAAAAATGGACAAAAATTATGCAAAATTGTGAAGTTGGGGATCAAAATATAGAAGGACAGAAAGTGGAGAATTTGAGATGCAATTTATGGAGGGCAAATTTGATATAAAAGTCAAAATTCGAGGACTAAATTGTACAAGATCAAAGTTGAGGGATCTGGCGCGCAATTATCCTAGAGACTTAGCTACAAAATGACTCAAAAATCATTTTTTGTTGGCTGACTACATAAGCTGGGCGCTGCAGCGCCGTTTTCAATTAAAAATTAAGTTTAGAGACTGTTTTGTTACTTTTCGAAACTTCAGGGACCAAGGCTGCAATTTTTTAATATGTTTTAATATAAATTTTGGTTTTCTTTCTTGTTGGGTCTTCCATCTGGGACTGCTAGCCGGTTTCTCTCTACTTCTTCTTTTCTTTTTCATTTCATTTCCTTTCTTTTTCTTTTCATTTACTTGTAATTTTGGGGGAGCAAATCAAGAGCACAACAAGGAAAACATCAAGAGAAAGTGGAGAAATAGTTGGAGAAAATCATAGCCAATCTATAAAAAAAAAGGTTTTATCTATACTTTGTATTTTCTCAATTATTTTGTCATTTTTGCAGTGTAATTGATGAATATTCTCTTTGTTATCAAATATATAAAATGTGCTAAGTTTCTTGTGTTAGGATTTTTGGTATTAGTTTAATCTAGCTTTTAATTAATTTTGATATTTTCTCTTTGATGTTAAGTTGATTATTCTCATATGTTTCTACTATTGTATTTATTGCATTTTTATTTATGTGACCAATGAATGATTGTGTTTAATGATTTGTATATCGTTCAAGAGAAGATTGTGCATTTTAGACCAAAAAGTAGAAACCATAGGTTTTTGTAATGGATAAAGATATACCCCTAGCCCTAGGTGACCCATTGAGCTATTTTCACGAAACTTTAATGGGATTGTTTGATTTTAATCAACATAGAGATATAGTAGGCTAAACCAATAGATTATGGTTAATTTCGCTCGAAAGAGGTAATTAACTAAAATTGGAAGATCGAGTCTAACATCGTAAATGAGTAATTTGTTAATTGGCTTATAGAGAAATTAATTAGGTGACGGTTAAGCAAAACCATGAATCTCAACCACGTTTTCTTTTGAAATTTTCAAGATTTTTATATTTCCTTATTTTAGTTATTTTTCTTTATTTTTCAAATGAAATTTTTATTTTGTGTGTGTTTTTTTTATTGTTAGAATTAAATTAATTAAAATCGTGTAATTTAAAGTAAACATTCATCGAGTGATCGATAATCCGGACTCTAAATGTCCACTTTATTACTGGAACGCGACACGTGCACTTGCGATTTGCCTTAATTAGCGAACAAATTTTTGGAACCATTGCCGGTGAATGTTTTTACTTCGAAGAAGAACTCGAAGGGAATAACAAATTTATCACAATGGAGCTATACGAGGATGCGGCTATCAATCAGGAGACAATCAACTTACATTCTTCTGACTTAGTTGATTGTCAATATATTGATTTTGTGATTAATCTCGATGAGGAAGTAGAAATCTTCATTGTTGAATTTAAATTGGATGGAATAGGCAAGTCATATTATATGAAAATGGGCAATGTTGAGTTGTGGAAATCTAATGAAGAGTGGAGCAAAGCCAAAAGAAGATCTTGTTAACTTTGGTCCCTATATACACAATTTTTGTACCTTTTTTGTCATTTTTCCTCCTTTTGCCTTGTTCTCTTTCCTTTGGGTATTTTTGGCCTACAAAAGCATAAATTACACAATTGTGAGTAGAAATCCACTCATTTTAATGAATAATTAGCTTGGTTAGGTATTAAATAAGTGTGCAAAAACACACTTATCAAAGACCACCAACAGCGAGGCAAAATACAAGGCCCTCCTAGCCGGCCTTAGATTAACCAATGAGATACAAGTAAAGAGGTTGGTCATCAGGAGTAATTCCCAATTGGTGGTTAGCTAGGTTAATGGAAATTTTCAGCAAAAGATAAGAGAATGGCTGCCTATTTAAAATTGGTCATGGAGTCCAGCCTTTGAAAAATTTGAGTTGGCACGAATCCCACGTTCAGAAAATGCTCAGGTCGACGCTCTCTCAAAGTTGGCAAGCAGCAAAGATTTCAAACTACTTACTATTGTTTCTATAGAACACCTTCCCAGACCCTCTACTTCTAAAGGTGGAGATGTGGTATAGGTGGAAGATACTCTCCCATAGATGAAACCAATTATAGTATTCCTCAAGGATCAAGTTTTATCCCTTGATAAAGAGGAAGTATAGAAGCTCAGAAGACGAGCTAACCATTTTGTTTTCCAAGATGACGTGTTATACAAACGAGGTTTTTCTTTCCCTCTGCTCCGATGTATAGGTGGAGAACAAACCACCTATGTGCTCCAAGAAATTTATAAAGGGATATGCGGCAACCACATGGGAGGATGATCTTTAGCACAAAAAGTACTAAGTCAGTGATATTATTGGCTCACACTGAAAAAGGATGTACGACAATTTGCAGGGAGGTGCGATAAGTGTCAACGTTTTGCAACAGTTTAGATATAGCCTTCTTAGGAATTAAGTGTTGTTTCTAGCCCTTGGCCATTTGTAAAATCGGAGATTGATCTTATAGGACCTCTACCTAATGGAAGGGATAGTGCCAACTTCGCAATCGTCACTATTGATTATTTCGCAAAATAGGTCGAAGCCAAACCCTAGTCTAAAATTACTGAAGTAATACTTTCAAGTTTTTGTAAAATAAATATCATATGTCGGTTCGGGATTTTCCATTCAATTGTCTAAAAAAATGGCAACAATTAGACAATAAGAAGGTCAAAAACTCATGTGAAGAGTAATGAATCAAAAAACACTTTTCTTCTCCACATCATCCTCGGGATAATAGACAGGTAGAAGTTGTGCATAAGACTATAAGGTATACACTCAAAAAGAAGTCGGACACTTCTAAGGGAACTTGAGTTGATGAGCTACCTCAAGTCTTATGGGCCATCCGAACTACTAGCAGGACAGTTGCAGGATAAATCCTTTCTCTTTGGCTTATGAGGTCGAGGCTATGAATTCTGTTGAAGTGGGTCTACCTTCTCCTCATCGCGTACATTTTAATGAAATATCAAATGATGAACTGAGAAGGTATGAACTAGACTTCTTGGAAGAAGTGAGGGATGAATCCCAAGTGAAATTGGCTATCTACCAGCGAAAGAAGACTATGTATTACAACTCTAAAGTTAAGAATAAATCATTTCGTTTGAATGATCTTGTGCTACTAAAGGTATTCTCATCCACTAAGGAGCCCAGAGTGGAACCCTATGCCGCAATTGGGAAGGTCCTTACGACATTAGGTAGGAGGTTCAACTATTGACCTACAAGATTAAAGGTATTGATGGAAATGCACATCCCCATCCATGGAATGCAGAGACTCTACGGAAATACTACCATTGAACGTGTAAATGAATTTTATATATGAGTTGTTTAATTTAAATGAAAGTTTTATTTAGGATGTGATCCATACTTGCATAAATCGCGAATAAAAACATCTTGAATAACAAAATGAAGTACTACAAGGCAATGAATTCATAAATAAAAATGCAGTAAAGATAGTAAGTAAAAAAAAAAATCTTTTTCATTCATAAGGAAAAAATTACAAATGGGGGCTTCAAGGCCATTTACAAAAAAAGAGAAATATAAAATATAAAAAATATTACAAGAGTCCTATATGCTAAGTAGGAGAAGGGGGGAGGAGGTAGTGGTGTCAAGATGGGCGGGCCGCTTTAGGCCCGCTCGGAGGCGACCCGGCCCGTGAATCGAGCGGGCCGGTTTACGGGCCGAAATTTTTATTCAACGGTCTGGGCCGGGTTTGGAAAATCGGCCCGCAGTTAATGCGGGCCTATATTTTTAAAATTTTTTTTTTTTTTACAATTTATTTTTTAAGTGATAATCTTTGAAAAAATTTAAAAAAAAAAAGGGTTTGCGGTCCGATCCGGGCCAGGCCGCTTGGTTTTTTTGACGGTCCGGGCCGGACCGGCCCGTAAACCCGGATAATACGGGCATTTTTCGTCCACGGGCCGGTCCGAGTCGAAAGGTTCCCGGGCCGGGCTGGCCGGCCCGTCCATTTTGCCACCACTAGGAGGAGGGGAGGGGGGGGGGGGGAATGAATGGCACTATAACGTTGGGAGCCACGGCCTCTGAGGTTTCTTCATTTTCAACAACCTCGTTCTCAACTTCTATTACGTGGCTATCCTCTACAGGGGTATGAGGCCCTTTATCTCCCTTCTCCAAGAATTTAGAACTCAACTCAGAGGTGTCGAAGGTTTGGTAGTTAACCTCAATTCACTCCGCTACCTTCATATATGCATACCTCCGTCAGTACTTAGCAAAACATTAGTAAGCCTTCGTTAGGTGGAACTTGGCAATGTAACGCTTTTCAACTTCACTACCAGTAGATTAAACTTCCCTCATTGCTGTCTCCACCTCCTCAATCGGGCCAGATACTTTAAGAGCAACTCTCCTATTTTGTACTTCAACGCAACATTTTCTTCATTGGCCTTCTCCAGGGTCTCAGCAGCCAGCTTCTGGTGGGCATCAAAAGTCCCCACCTACTTCTTCATGGAGGCCACCTCGCTATGAGACAAGTGAACCTCTTTTTTCAAATTTTCAGTTTTTACTAAGGCATTAGCGAGCTTCACAATCTCTTCAAAGCCTCCACTTCAACTGCTGCCTCCTCAACCATGGAGGCTTTATTAGCATGGTCTTTATTTTTGCTTTGAAGGTTTTTAAAAAAAGCATTCACCTCTATAGCTATGTCAAACCTTCTACTCGCTTGGCTCACTATGGTGGTGAAGACATCCATCGCGTCGCTAGTATGGACAAAGGACTGCCAACGATCCGTCCAGAATGTGTGAAATGTAGACGTTATAGTTTGGACCTCTAGAGGAAGCATCGACAGAACCTCTGGAGCCAGCTCATCATTCCATTGAGAAAACAGAGAGTTTAGTGCAAGGAGCTGCATTAGAAGCAGTGGACCCATTCAAAGTCCTCACCCTCTTTGGAGAATATTGCCTTGGGGACTCTACAACAGTCAACCTCTTTTGAGCCTTTTTGGCCATAGTAATAGAGGCTGCCATCAACTTTTCTTCTGCTGGGACTTCGAAGTGAGGTGGTAGGCTGGCCATTCAAATTTTCTTCTTTTCTGGAAAATGCAGAAGACGTCAAATCATTTATGCATAGTAATTAAGAACGCCTCATATTCCTAAACACTTCAAATAACATGCCTCCTCGATGTGGTCACCGTTAGATTAGAACCATGTGGCCTCATCCCAGTATTCGAAGCCTCACATCATTCTTTTCCATACATTAATTACATTGACAAGGGGTAGGCCGCCCTACATCCTATGCTGACACTTTTGACATTCATTAATATATACGTTACATCAATCATTCCTTCCTTGCTTTGTATTGATCTGCTCAAGTTTGAATTAATCCTATATTGGTGGAAGTGTGCAAGATTGTTTGTTTGTTTACAATCATATTTGATCTTAGTCAATGCCCGAACATTTTTGTCTCGCATCGTAATCGTATCCCTAGTCCAAACATTACATAATTTGCTTGCGTAGACGCAAGTGGACCAGACATTTGTTGTCCACGTGGTCATTGCAGAAAACAGGGTCAACACTATTCTTTGTTTATTATATTGATAATCCATAACGAGACAAGAAAACTCACCAGATGTGGCATAGTATAATCAAAATTATCAATAGTAAATAGTTAATAATAAATATGTATAGAACAGAAAACAAGACCCTGTCAATCAAACAAGATGAGAAAAAGAATTTGCAACATCTCGGTGATACAAACAAATCGATTACTGGAGGAATTAAAAAGAAATGCAATTTGAGAGAGAACAATATGAGATTTATTTCGTGAAAATGAAAGAATGCAAGAGATGAATTACAGTGTTCTCATAGCTGAATATTTGACAGTTAACACTTCACTAACCAACCATCCTCACACCTCTATAACTAACAGCTTCAACTACTTAACCTTCATTTCCCGCTCTTTTTGCTTGTTCTTCACCCACTGATCTTGCCAGCTCAGTTATCCAGAAGTCTTCTATGTAACACTCGGAGCTTCCTAAAACTCTTATATCCAAACTGTAACTTGTGATCTTTCCCATTATTATGTGTACTACCAAAAACGAGTACTCGCACTTTTTCCTTGAACAAGAGTCAGTATGCTGAACCTTCTTTGCGATTCCCAGAAAAGTTTGTTGGATTTGAAACCAAGAAAACATTAGACTACTATCTAGTTTGTAATAGAACTCTTCCAAAACATCCTCTTTTAGAGTTTCACGTATCTTTGAGTTCTTCAATTTTGATCTTCATCTTCATCCGGAGAGATAATCTCGTGCTATAGACTCCTCATAGACTACTGACTCTTTTGACTAATTGAAAAATTCACTAGACTCGGATGTTACCATAAAGATGTCAAACACTGTAATTCTAACATACTTCCCATTTGAAATATTTTCGCAAAACACCAATATTAAGTCTATATAATCCGAACAACAGTAGTAGATAGTGATCATAAAGATGTACATGATACCCGCAACCACATTCAAGCAACAAAATTATTAGTAGCACCTATATATGTATTCCCTTTTTGTCAAAATAGCCAAATTGTATGAATTAAGTAAATAATTGTTCCACCAACCTTTGTACCAATCAAATGATCATATGTAAATCCATTGTAAGGAGTGACACCGGCCTCTAACAATCAATTTCTCACAGCAGATTTCCACTGTCTCATGGGAGGCTCAAATGCCACTTTCTTTTCCACCCACCTATAGTATTAATTCACCACCAGCCCTAGGTCGGCCCTGAAAATTTAGAGGTCGTAGGAGACTAATTATTAAGAGGCCTTCAAGCATAATATTTTTCCAAGTGTAACAAAATTTAGATAAAAATAACATATTTATGTTAAAACAGAGATTTTTTGTCCTATGAACATTATCTCTGGATCAAAGACTCTAAAACTGTTACTGGACACAATAACACGAAGAACATAAAGAATACCAAAACACAATAAAAAATTTGCAGAAAACATAAAATAAGACTTAACAAAGACAAAAGAAAAAAAATGATATAACCTTGATCTTGGGACCTAAGCTTTGATACCACTTGATGTGAACCCGGTTAGCACGAACACTATCGAACCCACAGGAGAATGAACTGGATCCCAAGAACGCCCAAATACGACCAAGGTTTAGAATTTAACCTCTAAACATTGAACCAAGCAACCGAAGGTATATTAAACTTGCGACATCTTGATCACAAAGCCTCAAAATCTCACCTGAATAGATTTGAATTTTGAATCCAACAAGATGAAAATAGGTAACCCAAAGATAACGACGATGCAATGAATCCCTTGCTTACAAATTGAAGAACTCACGACCCGATATTTTGAACGCCACAAAGATTATTCATCTTTGATAAGTTCAATAAAATTGCTCATGGAAGAGCAAAGAGAAAGAAACATTTTAATTTTCCATTTAATAAAACCCTAAGAAATATGGTAAAAATGAAATATTAAGAGTCCTAAAATAGTAGAAGTTGCCAAAAATAACAATTGGAATGGAATATGAAAATTCGCGAAAATTAAATAAACTACTTCTGTTTTTATTCTATACGACCGCATAGAAGGTTTCTTTGCGGTCGCATAGAACAACTTCTGCCTGCCAGAAATGTCTCTGCCTCTTCAATGTGGTCGCATGCTTGAAGTTCTATGCGGCCACATAGAACTTAGTTTCACCTCCGTCTTCGATCTTTAATTTTGTGTTGATCCAATTGCTTTCGACCCTCGACCTCTTTACCAAACTTGGTCTTTGGCTTGTTGACTTCGACCTTTTGGACTCCAAAGCTCGGCCAAGTGGTTGCCTATCTCAGGTCACATCAATCTCCTTTTCCTTAAAAAAATAAATAAATTCCTGCATTAGTTACTCTGTTTCTTTACATTTCTACTATGGCTCCATATAATAGATGTTCAAGACACTTGAATTTAATTCCTTGAACTCTCAACTGATTGCGTAAGGAAGAAAACATACACTTCTACATGTTTCCTTTCTTAATGGTTCCTTAACGCCTTTATTGTTATGATTTCAGCACTATGTCCTGCTAAGGGTAATAATAATTAGAAGCAAAGTATCTCCTCTTTTAGTTTATCAGTACTTATGTTTTTCTTGGTATTAAGAGTGCTTAAGGGACTTTGCAGATGTTCATAGTATGATTTTCTCTTCAGCCTTTTAGAGTTGAATATGATGAATACTGAGAGTTTGTTCCTTGACTCAGAACAAGTTCACTCATGAAATCCCAATAGAAATTTTCAGCCTTAAAAACTTTCGAAGTTGAATTTCAATGGCAATAGCTTGATAGGCTTCCATTGCTCATTGTTCCCACTTGAACACGAACCCTTAATTCACAAAATCAAGAAGCAAAGAACGAACCCCTAATTCATAGAAAAAAGATAATAAAAAAAAAAACTCAGACATCAAATAGAAATTCAAGATACAAAAAGGGTAATGAAAAAAGAAAACTCTAACCTAAAAAGATAGAAAGAAACTTGAAAAAGAGCCCCAGTTAATGCTGGATTCTGAATGAGATCACCTATTGTTGGTTTTGCTCTGTCAATGCTTCTTCGGCTCCCTTTTACAGTGTTTGGATAGGTTTTAGACTAGGCGAGATTTGAGCCTACTTTTTTTATAAGGCCCCTTAATTTTTTAGGCCCAAGGCAGTGGCCTAGTCTACCTTGGGCCAGGTCCGGCTCCAGCCCATCCCCCAGCTATTGTGCACGTCTAGTAGGGTCGCGAGTGTGTGAAACCTGGCATTCAGGTATCTTCCATTGCCTAGCTCCCGGGCTCTAGCACTTATCACAACGTCTTTGGGATGAAGCGTTGAGAAGGAGATGATGGAGTGAGGTCAGAAAGGGCTTCACCAAATGCATGTAGTTCGATGATGTTAGGTATGCCCTATGCAGAGCCGCCCCGTTCGAGGACTAGAGTTTTCCGCGAGAGTGGCGGCCAGTGAGCAGACTATAATGTAGTCATAATAGGATACTTCTAAGCTGAGGTTGCTTCATGCATGAAAGTTTAGTTTGGTGTTGTATACCAGGAAATATTAAGATTAGTATTGTTCTTGATAAATCTGAAGTCAGACTTTATGAATTTGTTTTGTGCTATATCGAAATCAAATGCATGCTTAATTAATGTTGTTGACCACCGAAGTCCGATCTCAAATAATATGTACTTAGCAGTGACCTCTTCCATCTGGCAGATCTGTAATATTACCCCAGTTCGGTTGTTAGTCGCAATCCGGTTAAATGACCAACGTTACCCCAGGGAACATCATAATTACATGTCTTTAATACCCTGTCTAATCAATTAGATACACTTGGAGGAGAAAGACAACGACACCGCCCTTATCACCCAATGAGCTACCTCGGTGAAGAATCTCATGCAAGTCATGATTACCTGATAAAAGACATAATTATGAAGATTTGACGGGAACCGACCTCATTGGCCAATCATAACGAAAGCGGTGGCACACAAATCTAAGCTCGACATGATGGTTGAAGTGATTGATTAGACTTATTTCTTATCATTTTTAGCTAAATTTCCCTATAAAAAGGTCAATCCCTTCACCGTCAGAACTCATATCTCTAACTCGGCCTATGTTTAATCGGTTGACTACAGTCAAAGAAACCGGAGTAAAAACTTCCCTAGAATTTGAGGAGGAAGAAGAAGACGAAGAAGGAGAATGAGGGACTGTCTCTTCTCGCTGGTTACCCCATGACAGAACCCTGGACTCGTCCGAACTCATAAAATGTTAAAGTCGAAAGAAAGAAACAAGAAGTACACGTATTTCTAAGGGAAAAAAATACCTTAACTGACGACCTCACTCTGCTAAGGCTGGAAGAACTAAAAAAGATGTGCTACCTTGCTCGGGAGAGGGAACTTGTGAAGAAAAGTACTGAAAATGACAGGAGAGAGTATTTAAAGGCAAGGGAATACTAAGAGTCTTCATCTAAACCGTTAGATCAAGAAAATAAGGGAAAATAAAGGGCCGAGATCCATTAATCCAAAACTACGTTGTTTCAGGGTGGCTTCCAGAATTCCGTCAATGTCTGACAGCTCTGTGCCACCTGTCGCCTCATCCCTTCATCTTCTGAATTAAAAATAAATGTTCTAAAAAGACGTGCCTATGTGACTAAGGTCAATCCTTCTACGATGAACGAATTGACCTGGGGGGTAACTGTTGAACACCGAAGTCCGATCTCAAATAATATATACTTAGTAGTGACCTCTTCCACCTGGCAGATCAGTAATATTACCTTAATTCGGTTATTAGTCGCAATCCGGTTAAATGATCGCCGTTATTTCAGGGAACATCATAATTACATGTCTTTAATACCCTGTCTAATCAATCTAATACACTTGGAGGAGAAAGACAACGACACCGCCCTTATCACCCAATGAGCTACCTCGATGAAGAATCTCATGCAAGTCATGATTACCTGATAAAAGACATAATTAAGAGGATTTGACGGTAACCAACCTCATTGGCCAATCACAACAAAAAGCGGCAGCACACAGAACTAAGCTCGGCATGATGGTTGAAGTGATTGATTAGACTTATTTTTTTTAGCTAAATTTCCCTATAAAAATGTCAATCCCCTTTGCTGGAAAACGGGACACAAAAAATACTCAAACTCACCTCATACTTGTACTTCCAAAAACATTATGATTTAAAACAAATTTCGCCCTTTCTTCTTAAAGTTGGCTCAAAGCGATATTTACATTTTTTTACGTCAACAAATGTACTTTCTAAATGTATTTTTCGTTTGAAAATAACCATAGAAGTAGTAGTCGTTCTTTTATATTGATTATATGCTAGCGGGGTTTCGTAAATATACAGCAGAATTGATAATTCGGAGTGGGATTCCAGTTGATAATTAATTGGCTCCCATTGTTCTTACAGCATAATATTCTCTCTATGAAAAAATGATATCTTCGTTGTTGCTTAATAATGCTCGCCACAGTTTAGTCCAGCATTTCTACTCAGAAGAAATGAGGGCAAACTAGAGTTGGGGGCACACCAAATTGAGAAAATATAAAGTGATGTGAAATAAAAGTTCAATGGTATTACAATGTACAAGCATTGATTTTAGTATATTAAACCCAAAATAGAGATTGATTTCAGCAGGTCAAAAAACCAAAACATGTTTTAATAGAATCAAATTCCCTCTACGATAAACTAATACACTTTTTTTTTTTTTGGCATAAATAGCAGGAAAATATACGCTAAATGCACAATCAGGAGAGAAGTCAAAGCTACGATGAAGATAAAAAGAAACTGTCTTCTACTGCGTCTTCAAATAAGAACAATTTGTTACAACTTGAGAACTAAAGTATGACACGTCTCAACTAAAGCTGTCCGCAGAGAACCTAACAAAATTGGCAATAGATACAGTGAAAAAGAAGTGCCTGTTGTCTTCCCCTCAATCATCAATTTCTTGGCAGATTAGATTGCCTTGGATTCGTTGGAGTATTACCAATCAAAGGTATTGTCGAAGGCTCTCACCACTCAGAGTTTCCATTTCCTTCAAAATCCCTTGTGCAAGAGATTTGACAGGCAACTCAACATCCTCGAGCAATTCACCAAGGAAGGGGATTGTTTCGGGCAAAAATGCCAGATATTCTTCTTTCAATTTCTCTACAAGGTACTGGACAATTCTGAGACCCAAAGTACGGGGCCGTACATTTTCAGCACGAGTTTGCATCAATACCTGCATTGGAAGAATTCAAATTAGAAGGTAACGCAGAGAATTAGAATGGTGTATTGGTTGTGCATATTTTCCCCAGTAGTTGGCATCTTACTCAACTATTAAAATAAATTTAAACAAACTTAGGCTATCACTTTTCCGAGTAGAATTATGATGGTGTTTGCTTGCAGAATTTGATATATGTCGGAATGGAATGGTTTTAGCATCAAATGAAGGTGGGATTGGTGTTAAATCAACATAGGATATCCCATGTTTATAAATGACGAGAACAACGGAACCAAAATCCCCAATACTGATTCAGCTGTGTTTGTATACAGTGATGGAGAGCATAGAGAGAATCAAGATCCCTTCCCACCCTCAATTTGAATCCTTCCACTAATCATTCTAAGAGATGGATCCCTAAAGCAAAATAAGTTACTGCTAAGTTATATTACAAATCAAATTATTAGCACAATTAACCTATTAGCCAACTAAAATATATAGTAAGAGATAGGAGAAGGATGTGAATTATAAACGCAGGAATCAATAATCAGCAATTATAGGCAAAGGGATCAAGGTAAAATATGTTTTTCTTTTCTGTTTTTAGATTTGTGTGTGGATCTTAAGATAGATAATACTAAAAATATGCAAAACAAAGACAAATCATTGCCAGAATATCAGATTACTGGAAGGATATATTTTGCAGACCTCATGATTCAGAGGCTTCCACAGAAGGTCAGAACCAGCAGTAACAGCCATCTGGCCAATACAGGCAACCAACAAATCATCCACTTCCTCCACCGATGGTACGTCTGGATATAATTCTAAAGACACTGGGGGATCCACGACAAGTTGTGATACAATTGGCTTCAGAAGAACCTGAATTAAGAAATAGTACATTCAATAAAAAAGAACCAAAGAAAGAAACGGCGCCAGACTAAGTAAAATATTGTTGATTCTAAAGTATACAAAAGCCAATAGTCACATTTGTTGCAATATGATCGAAAGGAAGAAACGGCGCCAGACTTAAGTAAAATATTGTTGATTCTAAAGTATACAATAGCCAGTAGTCACGTTTGTTGCAATAAGATGGAAAAGAACAAAGAAGTCTTTTAATCGGAAAACTACCATTTCTTGAAGTCTCAGTCTGATAGATGGTGAGAGTGGGCAAAAATATGAAATAATCCTAAATATCATCATTACCAGGGTTATGTAAATTGTCCTACAAAACACACAACCTCCCTCGGCACCTCAACCCCCAAACCAGAAACCAATACCTGACTCCACTCCCATAAAAATATAAAATGAAAAATAAATCCGTCCAGATCTAATTAATTAAAGAGCAAAAACAACATTACCAGAAAGGACGAAACACAATTGATCAGATCGATTGCTTCACTTTCAAATATGAGGGGGGGGGGGGGGGGGGGGGGACATAGTTGATAAACAATCCACTTGCAGAAGCATCCAAGAAATGGAAAATTTTAATCCGCATATGGCCCAATATTTGACACTGCTTACAGTGCAACAAAGTTATCAAGACATGAAGCAAAAGGGATTTAATAGTAAGATGCATCCTTGCCTGAAAATTGGATGAATCAAGAAATTTAAGGCTCCCAGTATCATAGAGAAAACATTTATGTAGAGATGATAAAATCAATGCCCTTAGATGCCACATTTCAAGCGACAATCCAACATCTCTGTCCTTTGAGTAATTGTTTGCTTCATGAAGCTTTGTTTTCTTCTTTCGAACCGGGCCTGTTTTTGTATCATCGGCATGAACAAGATATTGAACACAGCCATCAAGCAAGTACTTGAAGTAAGGCACAAACAGTGATCTGCAATGAAATGAAAACCATTGAATCATACAAAGACTTATGAAACATACAGGGATATGAGATACAACATTCACATTTTAAATAAAATAATTGATTTGAGTTAAAATACAAAACCAAGGATGACATAATTCCTCAAGTGCCCACAAAGTTCATGCAAGAATAGCAGGACTTTGTTTTCCCAGGTGGCAGATAGTGATTTTTGGAGAATCCATGAGATAATCGATATCCCCTCCTGGTGACAAACATTCAAGCGGGATAGTTTAACCAATCCTACGAGTACGTATCACTGAATACATGATAGTAGATCTTTTTAAAAATTGTTACTATTCAATATCTCATTCACATAATATCCTCATTTATGTGGCATTCAATTCTTATATTATGTGGATAACTGATATCCATGTCAACTATGTAACCATCACGCCCATTACACATTAATTTGGTCTCAAACATTAGAATGTCAGGACATGAAATAAAATGTCTATTCGTCTCAAATTCCCACAAATCAAATTTTAAAATACTAGCTTACTTGCAACGAAAACCATTAATCGAGATTACTTTCAAGAAACCTACGTGATGGACCAAAAGCTCTATCAGATAAATCAGTAGCTAACTCACCGATGGTTTTCAACAAGTTTGTTGACCAATCCATAGAAGGAAATTACGCGATTAATTGTTTGTCCGGGAGTATATTCACTATCTTCGACATCTGGACTAGACCATTCAATACTCTTGATGAAAAGAGGCCTGAACGTTGTCTCTGTTAGTTTCATAGTCAGGGTAACTGTCGCGCTTAACACATTTTTCTCAACAATAATGATATTTTTAATTGATGCAGGGTGCTGGCGGCGAAGATCAAGTGCTAGCAAGCACAAGTCAAAAATCTTTGTATAATAAGCACCAATAGATAATCTATCCATCGAATTAACCAAGTTGCCTAGCATTTCAAAAACAATTGATAAACTTGACTCCCCAGATTTTGCAGCATCAGAATATATTCCCAGCACAGGTGGGAGCAAAAGCCGAACCTGAACAAAATCAAATATCAATAGGAAGTTCCAACATTAATAATTTATTTAATCAGAAAAGTATGCCGAAAAAATAAATTAAGAAGCATTTGGGGAAGTTACAGGGATTTTATCAGTAATGAGCTTTCGCAAGACATCAGCTTTCAATTTTAACTTTGGCTCTGTGGTGGAAACATAAAGTGGATGCAACACAATAAGTCCTAAAATATCTCCCAGATATGGGTTGAGAAATCCACCAAGCTTATCAACAACTGCCTCTAAGGTGAGAAGGATAGACATGGAGAGGGAATCCTTCAAATTTGATGAACCAGTAGTCCTGTCCGTAATTTTTTTGGTTTCTGCAGCCACAGAAGGGACATCACGAGATTTCCTTACCACACATCCCATGATACCCGGAAGTTCAGGCAGAGCCTTCGGCCCAAGTACATTAATCAGTGCACCAGTAGCACGAAGGCAATGAGAAGAGACAGAAGAATTGTCTGAACAGATTATTTTGCTAACAGATCCAAGGCACATGCTGAAGACTGAATCATGTGAAGGGAATTTGTTGGCCAAAACTTCCAGCGCTGATACAGCTGCCAGTTTCAGTGAAGTACTTGAGTCATCATCAGGGGAATCAACTAATTTTAATATTTCCAAGCACAAGTTATTAAATGACTCCAGAGAGGTCTCATCGAGATGAAGCCATAAGCTCCTTATGCTTGAAACTAACCCTCTTTTCTCAAGCTTTGCATTAATGGTACTGGAATCCTTCACCGTCTCACATAGAACTCCAAGAGCCTGTTGCACATGAAACATTAAAAAATAAAAGATTAGAACTGCAAATTGAAAATTAAAGTAAAATTCCCTACATCAGAAAAGAACGTGCATGTGCAAAAGAGTCACAAAGACAGTAACATATGGGCCACACATTTTTTGACTAAGAAGCTTTCAATCATTTTAATAAAAAGAAAGAGGTTTCAGACAAAATCCCCATTCAATGGAGGATCTATGCTATCTTGAATGGCCAGAAGTTTTAGCAATTTCTGCTTTTGCTCGAAATTGCTTCCATTCAAGACAGACAGGAAGCAAAAGGACTGTCTTTTACCTTCTTTCTCACACTCCTATCCACGTGGCCAAGTAAATGAATGATGACAGAGAAGTAGGTTGCTGGTAGCAGGCCTTTTGTAACAGTCTTTAAAACAGCATGGAAATACTCCTTCAGTTCTTTCCTGATGACAGAAGGAAGACTAATATGCTTTCTTTTCGAGTCTATCAGTTGTAGATGAAAGACAACTTGCTCCATAAGTGCACCAACTGTAACCTGCATATTCATTTTAGCTGTAGTCAAATAAACCCCAACTTGAGAACATTCTGAATTCTCATAGATAGATTAGAATTACTTTTTAGCAACATGGTCTCATTGTGAATAGAGAGTTCTAAAAGAATTTACTTTTTTACACTCAACCACTCGATTAGGACCACGTCATCAATCTAGGTACTTCAACATTAAATGAATGATATGATCATCTCAATGGCAAGATTTCTCTGAATGGCTCCGAATTAAAAACCAGGCTGGGGAGGAGTTCGATAGGAAGGGAAAGGGAGGAAGAAAAAGAGTTTCCACAAACAAACACATCCAAGCACTTACTACAAAATTTCAATCATCAGTAATAATGTGAATGGTACGTGCCTCCTCACTAAAGCTACTCGATATCTCAGAATAGATTGCAAAGCTTGCAAACAACTAGAAATTCCTTTCTTTTTTTGGGCAATCACCTCATGCCATAATAGGTTTAGTTCACCTCTCCGTTTACTAGTTCTATAATTCTATTGCTCTTTGTCAACAAAAGCTACTTTATATCTACAAAGACATGTCCCAACCATCTACGTCATCAATCCCTCAATCTATCCTCAATTGATGCCACCTCCACTTGTAGGTGTATATCCTTGCATCTTAATTTACACACTTCAATGAGGCTATAAAATCAGCATTAACAACTTCACTTCCCCGTGCCTACCAACTGATAGAAAAGTTTAAAACAAGGCACAGATGGTTCATACCTGAATGTTGTTCAAATCTTCTCCGGAATCAAGCTTGTAAGCAATTTCAGGATCTCGCAGTTTGTCTGAAATGAATTGCACTACAGCCAGGATCTCCAGAACCGTATCTTCACTCAAGTTACTGTTTCCAGTTTTCTGAAGCATTAAAACTACAGAAGGGAGCCATATTGTGCATGAATATTGCTCACAAAGCTGAAGAGCAAATACATACTCCCACTGCCTATTGATGATACTAGTTAACTGATCCAAGGAAGGGTTGCTGCTAAGACTAAATAAGCTCTTCCTTGAGACTAATGAATGGAAAAGGAGGAAGAGCAGAGAACCCAAACTATCAGCTTCTCCAAGAGTCCTGTGAAGCAACCTAGTCAGAGAAAGTGAAAGCCATATAACCAAAACAACAGATGAACTATTTATACCTCAATATGTGCACAATAATGGGGAGCCTCCTTTGTTCCACAACTTGTGGCAGTATAGTTACGAAAATCTGAGAGAATTTTTTAATAAGGTCAGGATTAATATGCAAAAAATCCAAACAGAAGCGACAGATCACGCGCCAGAGAACACTTGAATAGTGCAGAAACCCCATGCCAACAAAAGAAAACTTCGTAAGAATATTACCTGAAGAAATTTGTCCGCGTTGTCAGTCCTAGATACCCAGCATGGTACAACTGCCGATATAAGGTCTTCAAACACATGTTGCGAATAGCTATCCCACTACAGAAAGATCAATTCATTAATTTAGGGCTTAAAAATACACAAGCTTAAATGACGAAGCGGGCTTAAAATCTCAGAGCTAGTGCATAAGAAGCCAAGATTTGCTGCTGCAGGCACTTAATCCAAACCGTCAGCAACATAAACAGGATAATAGTAGAAGGTTAGCGTTTGTTAAAGAGCAACGCCTAATTTCTTCAAAGGCAAATAATGATGGAATCTAGAAAAAAATCAAATGTTGACGTTCACAGATTACATATACACGAGCACAATTATCAAATGAAGTCAAGAAAAAGAAAAAGAATTCTTCAAGTACACATTCATGATAACACCCAACCTGTGTAACAGTAGATTCCCCAATCACAGTGATGATATCCATCGTGTAGTCCAAAACTTTGTCAGGTATAATTTTGGTAAGAATTCTAAGTAACGAGAAGACATGATTGCGGGTAATCGCATCACTTGTAGAGCGGGCATAATTGACTAACAATTCCAAGTCATAATTCTGAACAATGTCATCCTGACATAAAACAGGCATAACTTGTGATCAGAAGAAGAGAAGCCCCATAATACTTGAATCGTGCCAGGATACATGTCAATAAATATCAGAGTAAAAGTTAGAGAAAACCTTTTCTGAAATATCATTTACAAGGGAAGCACTGATATCTTCCAAAGTAGATAGCAGAGTCTGCTGAATATAAGCGGCAGAATCAGAAAAAGTCTGAAGAGCACCAAATGAAGTTTCATGCCCTGTATCCTGGTCAGTAGTCTTGTGGAGCCACTCGTTATTGATAAATATCATGCGAAGAAGCTTAAATAATGGACCCAATAGTGAAGCTCTACAAACATATAATTGGAAATCATCAGCTTCAAGAAAACAAATGTTTGGGTTTAAGTAAATGATAACTCATCAATTCACAAATCACAATCACAGTAAAACGTACTAAATCTGCATTCAAAAATTATTGCCGACCTGTTCTCTATGTTCTTCTTCAAGAGCAATACGTCAAGTAAGGAGCTCACAAGTAGTAGTGTATTTTCTCTGTGTTGTATTAAATTACACGGATCAGGATTTTGGTAAGTGTATGCTCCCTTTTTCTTCTTCCCATGAGATAAACCAACTGAGCAGTGGTTCTGACCCAAAATTGAATTAAGCACCCGACCAACCATCGCAGAGTTGATCTGCAAGATCAGAATTCACTTACCAAGTTATTTATTGTTGAGAAAACTGGAAAAGAAAGTAGGAAACTAGTTTTTCCACAATGTTACAGAAATTTCCGTGACCATTGCTTTTTGGACGTCAGCAAATATCTCTGTATTATGTCATGAGAAAAACCATGGAAACACCAACAAGCACAGAAGGATAATCATGTAGAATAAAATTCATGCAAAACAAGTATCTCAATCTAGTCCACATCACTTTATACGGGTAAAAACTCGGAAAAAAAGAGAGAGAGAGAGAGAGAGAGAGACTGGCATAGAGATCCTCAGGACCGTGTTGTACTTAGTTTATCATCAATCTTCTTTAAGCTCAAAATTTTAGTTTGAAGTTTGAACTAGCCACAGATCTTTGTAACTGCCAAAGTCTCTTCTCAACATGTGGCTGGAAATAAAAGGCCACTACAGATGGACATAAAACATAAGGTTGTACTACCCCAAAAGCTGCTTTGCCGATGGAGGCATTGTTCAACGTCCCAACTAAACAGGTACCCGTTTGAAATCACCCAACCACCAAAAATAACAACATTGTTTAATCCATTCTATATATATCATTATCACAGAACGATACATATGTTGCAACTTGTGTTTATTTGATATCAAACATCCGTAACAGAATAAGCTGCACCTTAACAATCAGAGTAAGTTTCAAGGAGAACTGGTCTTACGTTAAAGAGGCTATATATTGATAACAAATTATCATTTATTTTGTCATCTCAGAACAATAATTGGAACATCTAAAGTCATCCTTAAACAATCTCTGAGCAAGCCTATTTAAGTGTCTGTAGTAGAAGTGTAAAATCTAATAATGTTTCCAAGTATCATGATATTTGATGATACAGCATAACAGACATCATGACAAAAAAGGCTAAGATATTACACAAGCAAGGGACAGATGCATACTTGGACTTGAAAACTATAACATACAGATGGATGACAGCAAGAACTTCCTACGGAAGACTAGTGTGCTATAGATTAAATAACAGTATAACACTACAATAGTTCAAAAATAACTCAAGAAAGACCATGTAAGCAGGTTTGATAGTGAACAGAATCAATGTTATTCTCACATACAAACATTTGTCCAACAGATTCAAACATAGCTTAGAAGTAGGCAATCAAACAAAAATTAGGCCTAAAATTATCCATAGAAATTAACAAAGTAACAGAGAAGACGGAACAAACATTTGTCCATCAGATTCAAACATAGCTTAGAAGTAGGCAATCGATCAAACTCTGGATAAAATTATCCATAGAAATTAAGAAAGTAACAGAGAGGAAGCACAAACATGAATTCGCATCAAGGCCTCTCTAGCTGCATTTTGTATATCACCCATGTCGCTCCGAAATAGAATCAAAATATTTTGGAAGATAAACTCCTGTCAAAACACGATTAGAAATGAATTTCAACCACAAAATACTACAATGATATAAAAATATATTCTGACATTCTAATAATATATGATGTAAAACATAGAAACTATAAATTAAAGCACAATAATTAAGTTGCAAAAAGATTAGTACGTAGTTTTCTTCTTAGGAGATTCAGAACAGAAGACACCATCACAAAGAAAAGTTACGCCACCCATATATTGGCTATCGTTAAAAATCCAACGTGCAACCATATTAGTTAGCACTATAAAAGGATCTTGAAATGTGAAATACCCACTTCACCTAATGTTATCTAAAACCAAGATATAAGATTAAGTGAAGAAGCTCTTAAGTAAAACTAAACCAATGGAGTTCCATGTTTAATCAATTTCTTACTTGTTCTAGGCATAAACAATTAGCTTAGAGTGTGTTTGATAAAGATTATTTGAAAAAAATGAATTTTGAAATAGTGATATGATGGGAAATGTGTGGTTGAAAAAGAAGGAAAAGTTATTGATATGATGGAAAATATTATTTTATTGAAGAATGCGTGGTTGAAAATGAGTAGAAGAATGAAAATGAAAATGTGGGTCAAACGGGGCGTTAGAGTGAATTCACAAGCAAAAGACACAAATTCCAGGTTATCAGCATTATTATTGGGATACAAATACAAATTTACTCTATTCTTTGCTTCATAATTTGTGCAGGTACCGAACAGCCTTCTTAAAGAAGAATAATGGAATGGTGCATGGTTCTAGAATATTGGATGTTTTTTCCTCCCCTAGGTACCAAACTTACATGAATGAAAGCGCCTGAGGAAATTAAGAAGTAGCCAGTTTTGGTCTTTTGCTTAGGAATGAGGTTGGTTACTGCAAAATGTTAGAATATAATCTTTATATTTGGTAGTTACCATTATTGAATATTTAGTTTGATAATTGTCATACATAGATTTATTGTTTTTCCATATTTAGTTGTATTTCGATTCTATATAATAAGACAACCTCACATTGAGAGGCATCAATTGTTATTGAATAAATCTTGACATGGTATTAGAGCTGTTCCAATCCTAAAAAATTTAACCCTTGAATTTCGTGTTCGGCAGGCAACCTTGTGCTGCTCGCCGAGCCAAAATTTTTTTTTTAGGGATTAAACTAGCTAACCTTTTTTCCTTTGGCGAGCGGCACAAGCAAACCGATCCCAACTCGCTAGCCCTGAAGCTTGTGCACCTCCTGTCCTCATCCCCTTATCATGAGGCCCACGCCATGCCCACCATTCTTCTCAAGAAGCAGCTGGCTGGGGACGACTCGTTCATCTGCCCCCAACTCAGTGATGCGACTCACTCAGCCATTAAGAACAGCCAGCGGGAGGATTCGAAATCCATCATCAAAAAGCTATGCGACACCATATCAGAACTCGCCTCATCGCTTCTCCCAGAAAATCAATGGCCGAAAATTTTGCCCTTCATGTTCCAATGTGTAACCTCTGATTCCCCAAAGCTCCAGAAATCAGCTTTTTTGATATTCTCCCAATTAGCCCAGTTCATCGAGGATACATTAATTCCATTCATAGTGGATTTGCACACCGTGTTTCCAAATGTGTTGAACAATTCTCTGAATTCTGATGTGAAAATTGCGGCCTTGAGTGCGGTACTCGTGGTGGTAGGTGTGGTGCAGCGCTCGTGGAGATGAGGCGAAACGGGACTGCGCCGGTGTTTAAGTTGGTGGCGGCGCCGACGACTGACTTGGCTTGGGCATGGAAGGTAACAGTTTGGTTATTCCGGTGGTTCTTTTCATTTTGAACCGTGAAATTGGGGGTTTATAATTGTATTTGGAGTGTGGGCTTGTGGGGTGTTATAATTGGGCTCTTGCCTGTGGAGTTTAAATTGGACATTTGGAATATTTGTTGGTGTTGTAGACTGTTGGGTTTTATTTAGCCCCCGTTTGATTCCATTTTTCTCAAAATTCATTTTTTTCTCTCTTCTTTTCAACCACATTCTTCAATAAAATAACGTTACACGAAAATCCAAAATTTTTCCTTAATTTTTAACCACACGTTCTCTATCAATCAACTATTCAAAATGCATTTTTTCCTCTAAAATGGGAATCAAACAGGCCTTTAATATTGCTGTGAATTTGTTGGTTTAATTGGTTTGGGTGTTGATGGAATTGGGCTGTGATTTATTGGGATGTTGGAAATTTTAATTTGGGTCGTAACTATTGGACTTCATTGTTGGGCTTTTAGTTTACTGTGGACTGTTATTAGGCTAAAGTTATTTCTTTTAGTTTGAGTAGTTTGTTGGGCTTTTGGAGTTTGGGTTAACAATATCAAATATTGGGCTGATTTATTTATTTGGGTTTTATCATAGTTTAGGCTATTGTTTGGGTGCAATATTTTATTTTTCTTTGGCTGCTTCATTAAAAAAAAAATCATTTTTGGTTGAGGAGAGAGACATGAAATGCAGATTATTGAGTTTTTGGTTGCTCGAGTTTTGGATTCTTGGAGGAGGAGGATCATCCTTTGATGGTTTTTGAATTCTCACAAGATCATTTTGGTTGTTTTGGTGTATGCTATTTTGTGGGATTTTGCAGCATTTTAGTCAGCAATATATTGCTGAAATATTGTGTTGTCGACACACTTCCGACGTATAGATCTCATTATGTTGTCGGCACACTTCGTGAATTTTTTTTGAAAATTCTTCTTGGATTGAGAGCTCTCTTTCGTGTTCTTTGCAGTGGTTGAATCTTCGATTCTCTTTCGTCATAATTCAACATTTATGGTGTGGGTTTCTGGTGGTCCACGGTTGACAGAATTTTTTATCGTGACTCTTCAATGCATCAAGTGTGGTGCGAGTTTTTAGTGTTTTGGAGAGCGTCGTCCGTTTCTAGTCGAACTTTGATTCTTTTCCGGGAATCATATCAAAGTTTGACTCGGTACTTAAGTTTGAAGTTGAGCAAGATTAAGTTCTTGTTTTCTAGGTTCTATGAAGATGATGACTCGATAGCGCAACGGTTCGTCATTGCAAATTGATGTTTTTTCCAACATCAATTAGAGGGGGATGTTAGAATATAATCTTTATATTTAGTAGTTACCATTATTGAATATTTAGTTTGATAATTATCATATATAGATTTATTGCTTTTCCATATTTAGTTGTATTTCGATTCTATATAATAAAACAACCTCTCACATTAAGAGGCATCGATTGTTATTGAATAAATCTTGACACAAAAGAGGATGTGATGGGAAAATTGGCATTGCAAGTATAGTGGCAGAGTTTTGAAATACACAATGAGACCTTCAAGTGACGCTTGAAATAAGATGAGCAAATACATTCTTGAAAACGATTCCCGTGTCACTACCAAGTTGATGGAAAAGGTGTAAACTCCATGCACATGCTACAAACTATTGTAGAGAAATGTAGAAACCATCTAATGGTGATGAAGGGACATCCAACATGTACTTCAGCAAAGATATAACTGTGCCAACTTAATAGCCAATGAAGCAAACAGGAGCTGAAAATTTTGTTATTAGAGGATCCTCTTGCCGGACAGAATTATTACTACTTAAAGATGTGAGTGACATGGCCTTTGATAAGCCTATGACTCTTTCTACCTTGTGCTCAAACTCTGGAAACAAAAAGCCGAAATACCCCTAAGTCACCACACCCAGTTGAACTTCCAAAGCGCAAAATGTAAGATGTTACTCACTTTTGTCAAATCCCCTCGTTAACAATCAAATAGCTTACCCGGCCAACAAATTGCATTACCAGTTGGATTGACAAGACAGAGCCACGTTTTATGCTCTGGTGCTTAGTTTCTCATTTTACTTGTAAGCAGATCTTCCTACGTAGCATGTCAAAACTTAAAAGGTTCTGTCATCCTCTTCATCTTCATGAGCTAGTGTTATCAGTTATATAGATGGTATAGTGACCAAGAAAGGCATCATCTGGTAATATGATGGTTCTCTGTCCCTACCACATTTCATTTTCCTAGTACTGAGAATCATCATAACACATATATAATATTACTGATGAATAGATGAAAACGAACTCAACCTGAGTTTCGGTCCTCATATCTCCATACAAGGAAGAGCTCAGATTTATCAAAGCTGTAATACATGGCTCCACAACAGCAGAATCTTCAGTGTATATGCCATATAACTGGAAGTGCAGAAAATAATGAGATACTAGTCAGTAAGAAAGAATTTACATCAATCAGAAAGGATGCTAACAAGTTGCAGACCTGCAAAGCCTTTGATATAGGATCTTCAAAATCATGTCCACCATATGCTGAAGTGTGCCTAGAACAGCTCTAAAACACAGATAAGGATTTTATGAACTTTGCATAATGTATACAAAAAATGATCTTACAAAAGATATAGACAAGAAAGAAGAACAAATTTAGGGAATTTACCTCAAGCAAAAGGCACAAGATGTCAACTTCAATTTTTGACAATTTATCCCATACTCTGTTGTTCGCAAGATGATACTGATGACGTCTTTCTAAAAGATCATTTAATAGTGATCTCACTCCCGCAACACACATAATTTTACTTCCCAAACCTTTGAGTAAAGAAAAAATCTTCAGCTGCCATGAAAATATGTATAAAACTCTAAGAATCTTCAGCAGCCATGAAAATGAGAATATGAATTAAACAGTGTCCCTTTGCCCACTTGAGTCAGAACTTGGTACAAAAATTGCGTATCAGTGTATATTATCAACCTGCTGGTAAAAACATACATCTGCCACATCTTCTCCCCATGAATACTACAAATGGGACCAAAGCAACTATCAAACTGAAGATTACTTTATAAAGACTAACCTTTGCATAAGTAGAAAGCCCTAGAGTGTAGCCAAGCACGAAAACCAGGATCTCATCTTTGGTGAATTGATCAAATCTGAGAAGTCATGTCAAGAAAGTCATTAAATGGATTGGCCGCAAATTTTTGATTGCTTTGGTAATTCCATAAAAACTATTTGGAATTTGAGTAACAGAAGATCACTATAGAAGCACATAATACTAAGCAATCAAATAAGATAGTTAAGAAGTGTGCGTCAATTTTCTAACAAAACAATTAACAAATAGCATGAGTTTTTCAAAACACAACTATTATGCGGTAACAGACAGCATAACAATGAAGACAAGGTAGGAAAAAGAAGCCAGTATGGAGCCATCATCGGTCAAGTGTAGCATGTCGGGCACCTATAAGAAGGAAGGGTCATGACTCCCTCGTCTTATAAGTGGTCAACGTTCATTAACTAGAAGTATATGAATCGAGTGAAATAAAAAAAAGAAACAGATCCCATAATCAGCAATAGATAATTCACAAATCATTCAGTCAAAATGCATTAGCATTAAACAAACCTCATCAATCAAGGAACTGACTCTAAATACGAAGAAAGTTTTTCACTGTTTAACCAGGTAATAAGAGAATTAAAAAAATCAAAAGGATGACCTATTTCCAATAGCCTGTTGCACCAACAAGCTATGAGCTGATGAACTGAGCAGAGATGTGAAGAAAGAGGTAAGAAGATTTCCGTCAGATAATATCAGCTTCTTCTGCTGAACCAATAAGTCTAACAGCTCCCCAAGAAAATGCAACCAGACTCCATCATTTCCTGCAATTTTTCTCAATTAGGAAGGCTGGTAAAAATATGGAAGCAGTTGTTTACATATTTAAAAGGGCAATACCACTATTGGATCTTGAGTCCCTAGTACGGGACCACACTTTAGATAGCTCTTCAATGCAGCTCATGGCAGCAACTCGTACATTCTAGACAAATAAAAAATAATAATAATAATAATAAGATCATACATTTCTAGATAATGACTTTCTTATAAAGTATATTTAAAAATCAAAAGGCTTACAAAAACATCAGTATTCTTGAGAAGAGAAGAGTTATAAATATCAGTAGTTTTGGCGAATGAAACAACCAACAGAATCAACCAAAAATTGAGAAGAAAAAACGAAAACAAAGTTCAAGAACCTGGTTATCACTTGACAGTGGAACAAGAATCGCAGGAAATTCGGCAAGGAGCTGAAGGGACGAGCCCTCATCTGTCTGAGAACAAAGATTCGAGAAAGAACACAGACTCTCAGCTTGAACAACAGGTGGAACACCTGAAAATTTAAAGAACCAAGCAGGAAAAGACAATGAGATAACAGAATCTTACTGAAAGAAATTTTTTTATCATCTTTCCAAAAGGCGTGAATGCAAATAAATAAATCTCTGATAAGCTTCATAACCAGGCATCTTTATTGAGAAATCAAATAAAAGGTCCTCTCATTAGAAGTCAGAAAACTAATCAGATAAATATCAATTACAAAGAATAAAATAAAACTATAATTTAACACAACACAATGAAATACACCTCTAGAGATCCATCCATATACATATTAAAATGTTCTTAGCAGTCAAGCCATTGAAGCCTTAGTCTAATTGTGAAGCAGCAAGGTTAACAGACAAGTCCTTGCACCACTGTGCAGCTCATGTCTAAGTACATGTTACCATCTGAGCCCAGTTCACCACTGTATATGTTTATTTCTTATACTCCAATATCAAATGGAAAAAGATCTCATGGCATTCCAGGTTAAACTTGGCATTTAAAGAATTTATTAAGTCTTCAAATTAAGATATCAATTAATTCAAAATATTAATAAAATTAAAGTTAGGGTTTCTTCTTCAATACAATTTGATATTAAATGCTCAACATAGAATCACAAAATGGTCATGTATAATGCAATACACATCACCTAGATCTAGGACAATTGACAATAGAACAACAAAAACAAGTAATCGAAAAATGGCACAAGGAAAATTAATGATGCTGGCATAACCAAACCTCCTTCAGTAAAAAGTTTCAACATCATTTGCAATGGTGAGATCTTGCATTTTGTAACAAGGTATTCCACATGCTTCTTGAAAATGTGTTTGGAGTTGGAAGCAAAGAAAAAAAATAAATCCTGAAGCATGCATAGCCACTTCCCCTTATCCTGCAACAAATGGTGGATCACAGTTGTAGCATTCATAGCGGAACAAAACCTATATAAAAATGTAAATCAGGAGTCACCAACCAAAGATGCATCCTCAGGTGCTGTTACAGTAAATGCTTCTAGTAGCCTCCAAAACAAGCAAGAAAGAATCTCCACATTCAGGTCTTCAATGTTGGTGTCAGATACATGTTCTATGATTCTTATGCAATCCTCATCCAGAATTCTTTTGTTTAACTGCTATCATACCATTCAATTTCAGGAACATGCACAACAGATGTAGTCGAGTGTTTCACCGGTAAATAGTAAGCCTACTGTACCTGCTCTGATGATATCCCCACGGACTCTAGCATTCCCCACTCCTTTCTGAGAATTGGAAAGAAAAAATCAAATAGCACAGCAAACTGTCCAAAATCTACGAGGAAAATGAAAAAAGGCATTAAGACATCGAAGTGCCACAATGTGTGAAGATAACAATTTAAATACACAATACCGTGAAAGCATCAATGCAACTATCATTGCATACCAAATGTCAATCTAGAAATAAACCCATAAATTTCAAAAGAAGACGTCTAAAGAAACGAGAAACAACTCCTCAAATATACAAAAACTATCATCCAAAGTAGAAGAGTAAGGCGTGGGAGCCATAGTTAAACTTACTGATACAAGAGGCACATTGTAGAGACCGTGAAAACCCTTTATTCCATTTCCAAATCCAGATAAAAGTTGAGGTAAAAAAAATAAAGATGTGTTTCTAATGAAAACTTAACTAAGAGTAAAATAAATAAATAAAAAGGAACTAGTCCAAGAATATTGGACTGCCAACCAGCAGTGGCAGCATGGTATTAATTCTCAACAATAATTAGGCTACTAAACAAAAAAGTGTCAAAATGGAATCCATAAAAAATACACATCTAGTAGTCTCTTTAAAAGCAAATTGGTAGTATTTCTTTCGCCAAGTAGACCACTATCAAGGAACATTGCTTGATATCCCATTCCCGTCCACAATGAATATTGCTTTGACATATTACCAATATGATAGTTGTGTCTCTACCGCAACCAATCAAAATTTTCTACGGTCATAGCAATAGATAGCAGGAAGCAGCTGATCTACACCTTCCAGAAATAGGATAAAGTGGGTAGAAGTCCTAACCAAACTTTTCTTCCTTTTTGGTAAAGATTGAAAAAATAAATAAATAAATAAGAATAAATAGCAATTGACATTAACTGAAGAACATGGTCACACACTAATTGTTCTAGATCTGCTTTCCAAGTTAGGTTGCAAGGGGAGGTGGGTAGGAGGGCACATTAGTGAAAAATGAGGGGAAATAGAAAATTTACCAATTTCTGATGCCATTAGTGATTGCAACAAAATCGAGAAGAACAATTTCTTTGACTGCATTTGGGCATTGCAACATTTAGCAAGCCATGGCATGTACTCCTCAGGGTTCAGTAAGAATGTCTCTGCTAACTTGCTGATATTCCCCATATTAACAGAAGATATCCGTCCAGGATCCAATTTCTGCATTAGTTTAAGATCGGAATTCAAGTAACAGAAGATATGCCAGAACTGATAAAATAAGACGAGCACTGATTATTTTTCAAATAATTACTTTTTAGCAAACAGTATTCGGATAGTACTTCCATATGGACATTATTTTTTTCCGACTTAATAATATCTAAATCATTCTTTTCGATGAAAATATGAAATACCGGAATGTTTCAGAAGTATATTTCTGTACACAAACATATGAACACATTCACATCTATACGTATATATACACATACCTTTAAAAACAAATTTAAATGAAGCCTAATGCTTGCAATTGTGACAAACAATCCAAAAAAAAAGTAAGCATGCATACATATGCAGTTGTGGCAACCAATCCAAAATATACATAAAGATGCAGACACGGTTATTCATGTGTAGATCTCCAGAACAATATTTTTGAAAAAAAAAATTTTAAACTAATGCAAGAGACAACTAGTCAAATAATTCTATCTCAACTCAGCATAGTCTTATACGTGCTCATTAGGGGTGGTTAGATGGATCCTCTTTTTTCACTCCAATCCGTAAAGAGTCATACTGTCATACCATTCCATGTCAAGCATTTTCCTCTAGGACTACAATTAATATAAGTTCCATCAGTTTCCTTGACAAGTGGATCCAATGGCATTCACCATATATGCTCAAATGTTTCTTCTCCAATTTGTCTTCCATGTAAGCTGCCTTACAAATATGCTCAGTTCTTTCTCTCTCTCTTCTTTTTTGTTCACCTTAACATTGTCATCTCACCTACACTCGATTACTTAGATGTCATTTCAAATATCACAAAAACGGCAGAGCCATTCTTCCACTTATTCCAACACGAGAATCATCTCTATGATCCCTCCTCTATGAATAGTTGCACCTGAATATCCAAAACACACACTTTCAGGTACTTTCTGACACACAATCTTTACTAACTCTTTCCAAATACTTTGATATTGACTCAACTTACACTGTGTACACACTCTTACACTGCCCAATTTTCAATCCTTTTATTTCTATATACTACATTATAAACTACAATTTAGCAACTCCTCGAGTCTCATACTATAAGAAAATATTATCTACAAATCCATCAACTCGCTTACCTTTAGTTCAACCATGAATAAAACAAAAATTGGTAATTCAAATCTCAAAAGATTCTCTTCGAGTAGTCCTCTCAATCTCTCTCTCAAAGCATCATTGTGTAACTCAGTCCCACTGATTTAATGCCATGATAGTTAGGCAATCATGATATCACCCACATATAAGAAACGAGAACTAATTTACTGGATATCCACTCATTCAGCATCTTCTTCGTTAATTTTTTTTGTTAATCATGAAACTATAACTTCTTCAAAACGCTTCCAAATCTCAACAAATATACCATCTAGTTACCCAGTCTTACCAACTTCCATCCTTTTAGAGCTACCTTGATCTCCGCAATCATCACTCTGTAGAAAAGATTATACAATGGATGGCAATGCAAGACTCCAATGAGAATTCCAATGAAAATCTGGACCTGGACACTTTGAAACAGACGGATTAACATGATTTCATCTCTCTTAGTGATAATAAGGCTGGCAATCTTATTTTTTTCTATCGAGGAACTGACTCCAAAAACAGATTCTTTTCTGCACAATTTTCCATCATAATATACTCACCAGAGATTGCAGATTTTGGACCAAAAGCTCTTATATATATATATATATATATATACCCTGCTTGCTACATAACTTAATTTTAACAGGACATAATTACACTTAAGAGAACTAAGGTCCCACTCAATATATATTGTCTCTACATTGCTCCTTTCCATACACAATAGCACATTCTACTGCAATTTTATGGATGTGAATGTCAGATACACATTCTGATAAGCTGATCAGATACACCTAACAGCAATTCACTACTCGTTGAAACATTACATGAAAACTTCTCACTGACACGACAGGTCTACAATGTGATTAATGATTAAGTTGCTTATAAACACCTATGTTCACTGAGATGCAAGTGGTTGACAATTCATCGCAATAACCTTTCTTTTAACACGATGCTAAGGAAGGTTGTAAAATAAACTGACGAAAAAGAAACAAGAAGCATATGTACAGTGCACATCTCCAACTTCATAATCAATTTAAATGGCAGGAATAAATATACGTCTCAGATCAGAATTTGTGAGTTTCGTAACAATCAATAGAATAGGCCATGAAATAAAATTCATTTTCAATGGCTAGAAGAAAGACTGTCCAAGGAAGATGGAAGATATTAGGTCTGAGACGAGAGAAAATCAACTAAAGGGATATTGGACATGTCATCATTAGAATCTGAAATCAACAGTGGAACCCATCCTTCATAAGTTCCAATGCTAGGGATCCAAATGCAAGGGATTTATAAAAGCTTGTGATGGAGATCAAGATTGAGATAAGAATAAAGATAGATTTTAATTAAGATTTTATAATAAGAGTTCGATTTAAAGTATATTATTTAGATATGATTTGAATTGATTTGATAAAGTTCTAGATTAGGTAGAATTTGATTTGATTTGATATTCTTTCAGTTTCTAGCTCTATAAATAGAGGGGCTTATTTATTGTAATTTACACTGGAATTATATGAATAAAAAAATTCTTATTGCCCTCAATTCCTCCCTTTGATCCTCTCTTCTCTTTATTTCACTGTTATTTATCAAGTTTGTGCATTTCCTGCATCAATTTAGTATCACAGCAATTCGTTTTCCTTTGGCCTAACATCCTTCATTCTCAAATCCAAAAAATTCACCCAATCGTTTCCATCCAATCCGTAAACATCGTCGTCTTCCACCATCCATTCAAGCCATACAACCAACTTTATTCACAACTTTTGAACACCACAAAACGCAAGAAAAATCATCTCCACAGAAGCAACCTTTTTTGTTTTAATAGTTTAGATTAAAAATAGTTAATTATAAAACAAGAGAGTTGAAAAAAAAGGGAAATGATTTACAGTTTAGTTGATATCACGTGATCGGTTCAGATACTTGATTCTTAAGAGAGACCGTCATCCTTGGGACAAGTTTATATATATGTTGTTGTCCAAAGTTCAATACAGACACTTGGTCAAGATGAAAGATCGACCTCCTTAGAGAATGAAGTACCAGTCTACCTTGCCGGAGTCGAGTTCTCTCAATCGAGGAGAAATGATGGAGATCAAGATTGAGATTAGAATAAAAATAGATTTTAATTATAATTTTATAATAAGAGTTTGATTTAGCCCTTGTTTGGCCCCCAGATTTTAAAAATAATGTATTTTGGAATAATAAATTTTGGAAAAATGTGGTTAAAAAGAAGGAAATTTTTTTTTGATTTACATGTAATATTATTTTATTGGAAAATGTGTGGTTAAAATAAAGAGAGAAAAATGTATTAAAATTTTAATGGGGTCAAACAAGTGCTTAAAGTACATTATGTAGATATGATTTGATAAAGTTCTAGATTAGGTAGAATTTGATTTGATTTGATTTGATATTCTTTCAGTTTCTAGCTCTATAAATAGAGGGGCTTATTTATTGTAATTTACACTTGAATTTTATGAATAAAACAATTATTCTTGCCCTCAATTCTTCCCTTTGATCCTCTCTTCTCTTTATTTTATTGTTCTTTATCAAGTTTGTGCATTTCCTGAGTCAGCTTGCCTATGGAAAATCAACTTACCTTGTGTCGGCCAGAAAGATTGATAAGATTCCTGTAAAGAGACCATTTTAACTCCTTAGCTAATTCCAATGCCTTCAGATTCAATCTCCAGGTCTGATTAGGCAGCAAAAACATATAAAACAGCAAGTCAAACAAATATCATGAATAAAAACATCCCCAACTTCCCATTAGAGAGGAAATAATGTAGAGTAGTCCAAAATAAAGGAACCTTGGGGTGAATTAGGATTAATGGGAAAATTGACATCGCTAAGTTCGATGCATGTTCTTCGAGATCTTTGAAACTCATTATCAGTTGTTGCAGGCACAACACAGAAGCATTGTAAGGTAGAGAGGAGTTATTTAATGAACCTGCAAGGAGCAGCAAATTACAATAGATTGAACATATGTGCGATGATGATAAGATTAGAAGGAAGAAGTCCTCAAACCAACCTGTCCTCCCTTTCTATGTAAGCAGTTTTTTGCATTCATTGATTGATTCAAGTTAGCTTTGCATTTAAATGGTAAAAGACTTGTAAATTCAAAATGATGGCATCCAGAATTCATGTACTGGTGATTTTGAACCTGTCCGTTTCAACCTTTTCACTAACAGTAACAATTCTTGTACTTTTCTTGTGGTTGTAATATCTCATGACTAATATTCAAGTGTTTTCACAGAGGCGCGATACATGTTGGGAACTCTTCTTGACAACTGGATATCTTTCCATTTTACTAGTTCCACATTAAATATTACTTGATCCTTTTGCATGCAGTAGGTATTAACGTACCAAGCAAAAATTTGCATTAGCCCAGTTTATTTGCTGGCTCCTTAAAAATGTAAGGATTTTGCAACTTTTATGACTTCAATTTATGCTCGTATGAAGTAATGTAGGATATACAGATTTAGCAGACTTCCTTTGCAGTTAATGTCGTTCTATCTAAGAGGGTAGCACCGTATCCAACATGCAGAATAAGCAAGAATCAGGAAGATTAAAACTGGTAATTCTCCTGGTAAATTAGGATATGTGATTGCTGAATGCCATTGTATTCTTAATTGCATGAGTTGATTGTGTTTATAGCTAAGATAGATCGACATCATCTCAAGTATTGTCATGGTTTAAAAAGCAATTACTTGCATTATTTCCCGTTAAAAGTTAAAACTCCTAGGCGTTTGAACTCTAACAGAAGCTCTATAAATTCAGTTTCAAGCAAAGAATAAACCCAAAATTTAGAATGCTAGAGTGTAACAGCATACTTACTTGACAATAAGATCTCACTGCACCTCTGAAGCACATGTTGGAGTGCTTCGATCAGAAGTGAAGAACTTATTATTTCAGACAAATTCTTTAAATTCAGAACAGCAAGGACAACATTTAGGTCATCGTCATAAAGCTGCCGAAGTATTGCATCTTGAATGGTGACAAATTTCTGGACAGAGAAAACCCACTTTAGGAATCAAGTAACAAATTCTAACACCCAATATTGTACAAAGGGAATGAAAAATGAGAAGCAAACTTCGCTAATTTAAAGCATGTTTTAGAAGCATTTATAAGCGGTTTAAATTATATACAGATAGAAACGAATGGTGGATAAGTGGATACTACTTATGGGTCTCTCGAAATGTGTGAAAAAAGTGGTTGGAGTGTTTATAAACAATTTATAAACATGAGCCAAAATAGGCTTAGACAACACTTATACAAATAATGTCAGTCACACCACAACTGATGGATCCAAGCACAAAAAGGCGAAACAAATTGTGAGTAAATCAGAATAAAGAGCCATCAAGAAAGTTTAAAGTACCACAATAAAATTGAAAGCATGAGGCATTAAATATGGTTTCTTCGACCTTGAAAAGATCAGAGAGATTTAATTCTTCGGGGATATGGAATATTTCAGATTTTCCATTAGATGTAGAAGTAAAATCATACTGCATTACAACCACACAAGCAAAAAGACAAACACGACCACATTCTGGCCATGGTAAAAGATCTGGCATGAGCAAATTGTCAGCATTTATGTGTGGGCAAAGATCTCATAGTTATTGAATATAAGAGCAAGATACAAGAAAACAAAAGGTTTTGCCGGAAAACGGACAATTTTACTTCTTTTTTAATTTTGCCAGTCAGCTTATTAATAGCGAACTACCAGTGAGTGAGATCATGTCAAAGCCACATATCAACTTAGAGCCTGTTTAATTCTCATTAATTGGGAAAAAAAAGAGTTTTGAATAGTATTTTTAGAAGAATGTGTAGTTGAAAAGTAGGAAAAAATTTTGTCATGTGTGGAATATTTTATTATATGAATATGTCGTCAAAAATGATCCTGCAGCAAACAATAAAATGAATTAATGGATGTCAAATAGACACTTAATTGCAACACAAGAATGTTCCAAAATGTAGAAACAAAAACGTCCTGGCAAGAACAGTATAGAGATGGAAACCAGCATTGAAAAAATGGCATGACACTGATTATTTTAAAACTTTATGTTTGCTTCTAATATATGAAAACATGTCATATCAACCTACAATCTAAGTAGAATAAATCAGGCACTACCTTAGAGCCAGCAGCTTTCTCCCTCATAATGCCATCAACATCCAAGCTCGAGAGCACTAACCTCCGAACCTCAACCTGGACAAAATCAAATGGAATGTCCATTGGTGCAAATATAATTAAATATCACACCTAAATTCGTCCTAGCTAATAAATATACACAGTAAAACTTGAGAGGAAACTTTTTATCAAGCTTTGCTAAGTAAATGGTGATGGAGATGTCCAATGGAGAAGGAGATGCAATTGACTGTATGCCACATTTATTGTGCCATGAAGAGCTTAAAGTCCATCATCTTTATCAAACAAAAGGGGTTAGTGGGCTTTCAAAGATACCAAAAAAGGCAGACGTCTGAGGACCGTGAAACAGTCTCTCTGGAACTTCACTAGAAGATCACGAGGCAAAACATTGCCAAATTAGGCTCAAATTTCCTGAACCGAAATTTAGCAGCAAGTTCTACACTTCTACAGGTCTTGATTTTTTGCTTCTACAGGTCTTGATTTTTTGCTTGCTCTACCAAAAGTCTTCAAAATATCCCTTGGTGAGATCTAGACATTTCTCTTCTTATTTCTATCGTTGAAATCTCTCTTTCAAGAAAAATCCAAGTTAAGTAGTTCTTTAGATGTTCACAGTGGCTATGCGATTCAAGCTCCAACACAGTTACTCACTCAGTAGCTCGTTGCTACAACTTCTCTTTTGCTCGCCAGAAGATGCCAATCATACACTACCTTATTGTAGGTAGGGCCTAAGAGTCATGGTATCTTTTACCTTTTCAGTTTTGCCTGAATGATGCCTAAGGGGGTCAGGGATGTAGGAGAGATATAAGCATTGAAGGATTCTATGGAGAAGACTGGGAAAGTAGAAAAAGTAGCCCTAACTGCTGACACAGGTGGTGTTGAGAGAGAAACGGGAGGGAAATTTAGGGGCAAGAGAGTTATATTTTGAAGCTCCAGACTACTTCACTACTGAAGTGTGTGTCCGACGAGACAGACACCAACTCAGTGGCAGTGACCAAGCTTCATAGGTAGTAATGCATTAGCATTAATGGTAATGTAATGAAATCGTAGTTAAACAAAGTCAAAGAAAATACCTCTGGATGTTCCAGAGCAAACAAAAATTTCAAATCAGATATTCCATTTGATAAATCCAAGATTCCATCAAATATCTTGCATAGTATATCATAGCTCGAACTATCTTTCTTGGACTTCATTTTGGCCTCCTATAAAAATGCCAGGAAAAAAATCATTAGTAGCAGCATTCAAAACATTAAGGAAACAAGTGCAAAGAAGCAAGAAGAACAAACCTTCAAAAATCTGTGAATGGCTCCACCAGATTCAAATTGGTAGTGTTTGTGAACAGAATCCAGTATCTTCCTGGCACGGCATCCTGATGAGAGTTCCACAGTGGCCAAATAAGACAATAAGCCAAGATAGTAGTACAAAGAACAGTTTTATTCAACCATCTGGATGCATGTATGCATATCCGCAGCTACTAAACTTATGCAAAAGCAACATAAAGAGTAGATAAGAAGTTAGAGCCCTAGGGAACAATAGCTACTAGATACAGTGGCAGAGGGAGGTGGGGTCCAGTTGGATCATTGGCCTGCAATGAAATTTGAAATACATTTTTTCTAACAAGACATTTTTATTTTTATTATTTTATTATTTATGTCCCGTTTGGTAGACATTTTTCTCCATAAAAATGAAAAATATATCCGTTATCCATCACATCCAGCCACCATTTTTGACTTTCTATCTCTTGTGTGGAGCCCATAACGACTATATTTTTCATTCTCATTTTACAAAGAATAAGAATCAAACGGGACCTTAATATTATTATATTTTGTGTTTGAAAAAATTTTCCTCAGTTAAATTTTGCTCACACTGATTCCATGTTTTAGCTCCGCCACTCACTACATGTGCTAAGAGCATGGACACACCAAGGACTTTTTGGCCTCAAGCATAAAATAAAGCTTCATCAAAGTGAAGCGAGTATTATATTATGAATGAAAATTCCCCCACTGATTCCAAGCCGTGGCTCTGCCACTGACTACATGTGCTAAGAGTATGGACGCACCAAGGACTTTTTGGCCTCAAGCACAAAGCTAAGCTTCATCAAAGTAAAGCACCTATTATATTCTGAATAAAAATTCTCCACGTGAAATCATATTTGACAAAATTCAGAACTGAGAAATTTCAACTAAAATAATCAAGCATCATGTAATTCCACCAAAAAGTTGAGCAGAATCCAAAAAAAAATGTAAGTGATTCAGATGCAATCAAAAAAGCTCAAAGGTAAGCATGTGTATTCTGTGCTTGGCTTCACCTTGAACTTTTGTGCTGTTTACTTATGCTCTGCAGTTCAAAACTAAAAAAGAGCTAAGGTGCATGGTTTTAACAACTAAGTAAAACAGACAAACCTGATTCAGAAGATGCCCAATATTTCTTGTCAAAGGATATCTTCGTGCACGTATTAAGCAGCTTAAAGACTAAATGACTAACATGGTCTTTCAAAGGAATAGTCTCTATCATTGATAATAAAGTAGAATGGCAGAGATCATCAGACAAACTGCAAATAAAAGATACTTAGTTCCTCAGGAAAATGAAGAGGGAGAATAACCTACATAGTTAAAAATGGCATTCCCAAACCTGTGCTCAAGAAGGGAGTCCAGAAACACGGCCAGGAATTTGTCAATATTGTAATCCTTGGTCAGTCCCAAAAGGATCCCCATAATATCCCTTCAAAGTCAAAGCAAGATATGAAAGATAAAGAATTACTATGAGAAAATAGAAATTACCAGATAAAGAGAATGCTGAAAGTGCAAGATTGTGCATATGAAAGTCCAAATGGTGATGGCAAGGCCCACCTCATTTCAGTTAGGACATCCACAGTCTTCCTTGGGATAATTAACACTGATTGAAGCTAGAAATCAAGTTCAAAGAAACATAAGGACACGATAACAGTAATTATGCCACACAATCTATAGGTGCATACTCCCACTGAAACTCTTAGCAATAAACTCATAAGGCATCATGTTCCAAGTCACAATTCGTGGAAGTAAAAAATGACGCGCAATACTAAGATGCCAAAGTGAAATTGCAAAGCAATACCTGAACAAAGTTGGCTAGGGCCATAAATGACATGCGGACACATTGTAAGTCAGCTGATTCATTTACATCTGCCCTGACTATGTCAGCAATTGAACGCATTAGGCTTTTAACGACATTTGGGGCCAGAGCCACCTTTTGGGCTAGTAAAGTAACAATAATTAGAGCACCAGCCTATAAAGAAAATAAATAAGATATTGTTCCATCAATCAACTAGAAGCACAAGAAATAAAACCTGCCAAATTATGGTCAGAAAAATAGCAAATATAAAAATTATGAACTTGACCTTCTGATTCGATCCTTTGGCACTGGGTTGAAGTCCAGAATTCAAATATGGAAGAATCCTCTTCACAACATCACTATCAATAGTCACTACTCTCAAAACCTCAAATACAACTGCTGTGCAGAACCCAGTCACAACTTTTGATTGGTGAATCTTCTTTAAAGGTGCAGCCTTAAAAATTTTAAAACCTTCAGGCGAACTATTAGGAAAAAGGAAAACAGAAGAAAACATTGCTAATAATTAACTCTTACATAATTACATATAGCCTCCAAAACCCCCATATCTCGGATACACTGTTGTACAATAACATGCCTGGGCAGTGGAGCACCTGATGTTTTAACTCCATCAAGAAATTTCCATCTACTATTTCTGCACCACCAATATAAATCATGTAGAAATAAAATTGCATGCTCAAGGAGTGTGTATGACAAATTTAGTTCAGAGTCATGATCATGTTATCAATTAACAAAATTTCAAGGAAAGAAACAATATCGAAAGAAGCAAGAAACAAATTTTACAATATCCAAACACAAGAAATTTCAGATACTAATGAACTCACAAAAGAAAAAGACTTACCCTGCGTTAATTAATTGCACTATTTGAACAAACACGTGAGTCTCATGATATGGCAATGCACATAAAATTAGCTCCTCGGTATTGTATACATGAATTCTACAACCAAAAAAACCCAACTTTTGACTATCAAAATTTTATAAACGATACTTTACAAGCAAGTAGGTGAAATTTATCATGATCGCCAACAAAATAAGGGGAAAAAGTACGTACTTGTATTTACGGATTAAATACTCCAGGGTGTTCACAGCAGAACTCAATTCCAAATACCCTGATAGTAACCGTAAATACGAGCTAATTGATGAATTAATTCCGTCATTCTCTTCAATCCCCAACAACTCCCTGTCAAGATCCTTACTCTTGTAACTAAACAAATCATTCCTGTAGTTCCTAAACCTCTCTTCCTTGTCTATTAAAACCTCCAATCCTAGTAATAAATAAACAAAAATTAGAAAAGCATAAACAGCTATAGGTTTTTCAATTAAGAAATTTGAGATGCTAATACCAGAGAGGGCAATGTTGAGGATAGTGTCAAGGTCTGTATCAGCGGCCTCTTTGGGGTCGAATATGAGTGAGGGGCGAGTGAACGGCTTTTTGAGGGGTTCAGAATCGGCGTGCACGTTGGAGAGAGATTTCAGAGCCTGTAGCTGTGCTGAAATAGAGTTTCCTGCCATTTTTTCAAGAACTGAGGGAACGAGCTGAGTGTTAGAAACTTTATGCCCGTTATCACTCTTATATATGCCGGAATTAGGAATAGAGAATTCTTTCCCTGATGGTGGAGACGCCGGAGTTGGCCGAAAGCAAGCAAATCAGAAGTACAATAGCAGGACAGAGGCGGTTTGCCCTGGTTGGTTGCCCAACTAAAAATTTAAAAACAAATGGTATAGAGGCTCAGCCCAAAATAAATTAACCCACCCATTCAGCCCAAAATACCTGATTAATGGGTAAATTAGGCGGAATACCCTTAAAAAATTAACTAAATTGATTAATACCCTGATAATTAATTAAATCATTTAACAACTGTTATGAAAATAGAGAAAAAGTAGAAGAAAAAATTAAAGTCAATATATGTGTGTATTTTATTTATGACCAAAATTCTATATTTATAGGTAAGAATCAGGGATACAATGGTAATAATTTTTAGGGTTACAGGGGTATAATTGTCATTCACTACAAATCCTAATAAACTTACATTTTACAACATTCTTCCTTGAATGACACATTACAAAATATTTGTCTCGTTAAAACATTGTTTGATAAAAATTCAATTGGACAAAAAAATCAAAACGAAGGAAAAATAGTACAGTTATTTTTTAGTATTAAAAATAAATGATACCTCATTAAAACCTTGTTAGGAAAATTCATTGGGATAAAAACTAAGCGAAGAAAAAAGAGTACAGTTACTCCCTCTGATATTAATCACTAAAAATCTTTGAGTCGACGCATTTCAATCTCATGAACTTATTTCTTGAATGTAGATGTTGGCAGCGCTTTTTTGAATAGATCGGTCAAGTTGTCACTTGAACGAATTTGTTGAATATCGATGTCCACATTCATCTGAAGTTCGTGTGTATGAAAGAATTTTGGAGAAATATGCTTCGTCCTATCACCTTTGATATAACCTCTTTTGAGTTGTGCAATAAAAACTGTATGGTCTTCATACAAAATTGTTGGATTGTCTTTTGTTGAAGTTAACTTGCATGATGCTTGGATATAGTAGGTCATGTTCTTCAACCATAAACATTCTCGCCCTATTTCATGGATTGTAATAATTTCGGAATGATTTGAGGATGTTGCTGTCAAGGATTGCTTCATAGATCTCCATAATATAGTTGTTCTTCCACGTGTAAACACATATCTTGTTTGTGATTTAGCTTTATGTGGGTCAAATAGATAACTTGCATATGCATATCCCACTAAAGTAAATCCCGACTTTTGAGAATAAAATAATCACAAATCAATAGTACCTTTCAGGTAACGAAAAATATGTTTAACATTATTCCAATGTCTTTGAGTTGGTGTAGAGCTATTTCTTGTAATGAGATTTACAAAAAAAACTATGTCGGGTCAAGTGCAATTGCACTTAGATATGGTACTTCAATTGGTACTCCAATTGCACTTAGATATGGTACTTCAGGACCAAGAATTTTTTCTTCATCTTCAAGTGGACGAAATTAATTTTTTTCACATCAAGTGATCGAACAACCATAGGTGATGTCAATGGATGTGCATTATCCATATAAAATTGTTTTAAAATTTTTTCTGTATATGTAGATTGATGAACAACTAATCCTTCTGGGAAGTGTTCAATCTGCAACCCGAGACAAAATTTGGTTTTTCCTAAATTCTTCATCTCAAATTCATTTTTCAAATAATTAGCAGTTTTGTTAAACTCTTCAGAAGTTCCAATTAAGTTTAGATCATCAACATAAACTGCTACAATTGCAAATCCAATGTCTGTTTTCTTTATGAAAATACATGGGCAGACATCGTCATTTTTATAACCTTCATTCAACAAATATTCGCTAAGACGATTTACCACATGTGTCGGATTGTTTCAATCCATATAACGATCTTTACAATTTAATTGAGAGCATGGTTCTCGGGCATGTATCGTTTGTTTTTGGCACTTTAAGTCCTTCAGAGACTTTCATATATATGTCACTATCAAGTGAACCATATAAATAGGCAGATACTACATCCATAAGGCATATATAAAGTTTTTGTGACACGATCAAACTAATCAAAAATCTAAAAAGTGATGGTATCCATTACAAGAGAATATGTTTCCTCATAATCAATTCCTGGTCTTTATGAGAAACATTGAGCTACTAGTTGGGCTTTATATCTTGTAATTACATTATTTTTATTTCTCTTTCGTACAAAAACCCATTTGTATCCTACAGGGATTACATTTTCAGGTATTTAAACTACATGTCCAAACACGTTTCGTTTCTCTAAGGAATTCAATTCCGCCTATATGGTTTCTTTCCATTTTGGTCAATCATTTCTATTTTGACAATCTTTAACTGATTGTGGTTCAGAATCCTCGTTTCGCATAATATCAAGAGCCACATTAAAAGCATAAATATTATCTATAACAACATTATTTCGTTCCCATAATTTATTGAAATCTCATTGTGGTTCTTTAGGAACCATATTTTCAATATTTAATCAATCTTTTATAATGTTATTTCTTCTGAAATTTTTTGTTGGTTTTTCTCTTGTATATTTCTTTTTCGAGATACAGAATCCTTTGAACCAACTGGTCAACCACGCTTCTGGCGCATGTGAGATTCATTTGCTACAGCAGATTGTCCAGCAGAGATATCAATTTTTGCGGGAATATTTTTTGTTGGTATATATGACTTTGTCACTTTTCTCGTGTCAACAAATACATCCGATAATTGATTTGCAACTCTTTGCAAATGAATGATTTTTTCAATATCTTGCTCACATTGATTACTGCGGGGATCAAAGTGAGATAGAGTTATTTCATTCCAAGAAATTTTATCTTATTTTTCAGAATGTAGTTTTTCCCCTCCCAAAGTTGGGAAAGTCTTTTAATCAAAATGACAGTCTGCAAAACGTTCAGTAAATAAATCACCCGTTAAAGGTTCAAAATATCTAATAGTAGATGGTGAATCAAAACCCACATAAATCTCGAGTCTTCGTTGGGTACGCATTTTAGTACGTTGTGGGGTTGAAATAGGGACTTGGACAACACAACCAAAAAGCCGTAGGTGAGAAATATCAGGTTCATAACCAAATGCAAATTGCAAAAACGAATATTGATAATAGACAGTTGGTCTAATCCGAACCAATGATGCAGCATGTAATATGGCATGCCCCCAAACAGAAGTTGGTAGCTTTGTTTTCATAAGTAATGGTCTAGCAATAAGTTGTAGACATTTAATAAACGACTTTGCTAAACCATTTTGTGTATGGACATGCGCAACTGAATATTCAATTACTGACATACAGTAATAGTCGAATGCTTGTAATATAAATTCACCAATATTGTCAAGACGAAAAGTCTTGATTGAGTAGTCTGGAATTTGAGCAAGTAGTCTAGCAAATGCTATATTCCTAGTGGAAAGTAGGCAAACATGTGACCATCTAGTAGAAGAATCAATTAATACCATAAAATAACGAAATGGTCCACATGATGGGTGTATTGACCCTCATATATCTCCATGAATTCTTTCCATGAAAGTTGGAGATTCAACATTGACATTTATAGTCGAAGGTCTAATGATTAACTTGTCTTGCGAACAAGCTGCACATGGATAATCGTTAGGTAAAAGAATCTTCTGATTCTTTAAAGGATGTTCATGTGAGTTGTTTATTATTCGATGCATCATTATAGCTCTTGGATGTCCAAGTCGATCATACCAAAGTATAAATTTTTTTGGGTTATAATACATGCCAGATAAGAGTGCATGAAGTTTTTCTTTTATCTGCTTCTTGCCAGATGCAAAGGAAGTTATGCAAAGATATTCAATCTATTTTTTGTATCGTCTCAATGTAATATCCATTGCAGCGGATATCTTTAAAACTGAGCAAAATTCTTCTGGTTTGTTAGAGTAAAGTGCATCGTCAATATATAATCTAGTATTATTTGGTAAAATAATACAAGCTCTTTCGGAGCCTTCAACGATATTTGATGCACCAGATATCGTATTAACATTATTTTCTACTAATGTTAAGTCCAAAAAATATTTTTTATCTTCAAGAATTGTATGTGTAGTTGCATTATCAATCAAAGAAGTATCTTGGCAGTCCATCATCAATCTATAAATACAACAAAATAGATATGTTTTTTAAAAAAAATACTTGAATTTAAATTTTAAAAAAATAAATATAATTCAATAATATGAAATTGTCGATACATAATAAAGTTTTTTTTTTCGAAAAATAAAAACATATTTCTAAAATAAGGGGAAATACTAGAAACATAGAAAATAAACTAATCTATAATTTCTATAACACCACCCCCAATCAAAATGGTCAATATTTCCATTTGGATCGGTAAAGAAATCGGAGACATCCAAATGAGTCACATCAATCGAACCATCATAATTAGCAAATTTGTCTCCATTCTCCCTTTCCTTTGATTGATTTTTGGTAAAGATCCACAAGGTGTTTTGTTGTACAACAAGTACGTATCAAATGCCCTTTCATTCCACATCTAAAACAATTTTCTTCATATACCCTTTTGGATGTGCTACTTTCATTTGCTTTGTGCATTTTAAAATTGTTGTCTTGTTGTTGATAACTTTGTTGATTATTTCGTCCGTGGTTTATTCCACGTGCACATCCAAATCTGTGTCTATGTCCACGCCCATGTCCTTGTCTTGATATTGCATTTGCTTCAGGAAATGCAGTACCATTTACTTCAAACAATGTTACAGAACCAGTTGGATGTAACCCATGATTTTTCATTAGCAGTTCATTATTTTGTTCAGTAATAAGCAAGCAAGATATAAGTTTTGAGTACTTTATGAAATCACGCTCATAGTATTGCTGCTGTAGGAGCACATTTGAGGCGCGAAATGTAGAAAAAAGTTTCTCCAACATATCTTCATCAGTGATTTTTTTTCTCCACACAAGATCAATTTTGATGATATTCTGAACAATTCAGAATTGTACTTTCTTACAGTTTTGAAATCTTGCAAACAAAGGTGCATCCATTCATAGCGGACTTTGGGGAGAACTATACTCCTCTGATGATCAAATCTTTGAGTCAACTTTTTCCAAAGAACGTGTGAATCTTTTTCAGTGAGATATTCAATTTTCAATCCATCGTAAAGATGATGACAAAGGAAGATAAGTACTTTAACACGATCCTGCAGAGATTCTTTGTTTCCTTCTTTTATCGTCTCTCCCAAACCTTTTGAGACAAGATAAATGTCAGCATCGAGTACCCATGACAGATAATTTTTGCCAGAAATGTCAAGTACAGCAAACTCAAGTTTTGTGATGTTTGTCATTTGATTAACTACACAATAAAAAGAATACAATTAGTTTCGAAGAATGCATAATAGTTAATTAAGTAATACATATCAATATAAGTTACGTATTTTCCTTCAAAGAATAAACACTAATTTAAAATAATATGTTCTTCGAAACATGTGCTACTTCGGGAGTACGTTGTATTTTACTATTTCTTATTCAAGAACAATATGTCAATATTTTTCTGGACTATTGAAAATTATAGTTTACTCTTCAGGAACAAATAATATTCTTTTAATTATAATGTGCTACTTTTAGAGCAACAACGAATTATTTATAATAAACAAATCCGCGATTAATATTTCTTCAAAAATATTAATTATAAAGTTATGCTATTTCAGGAGCAATAACATGATAATTTTTTGTTATTTATATATAGAAAGATTCAATGACAACGAACATTAAAAAGACGTTAATATGAATAAGATTACATCTAAAAAAAACTTTAATATGAGGGAAAAAAATGTTGATTTGACAATTCCGTTTACAGAAGGCAAAAATAAAAATTCCAATTATAAAGATTTTAAACACACACGTAAGGCAAAAAAAATCATGTTGTGAATAATATAACAGACATAGAGCCCGTTTGATGCACATTATTTTGAAAAAAATGCATTTTTTTGATGTGATGGACTGTGAATATGTGGTTGAAAATGAATGAAAAGTTATTGATATGACGAAAAATATTATTTTATTAAAAAATATGTGGTTAAAAATAAGTAGAAGAATGAGAATGAGAATTAAAATTAAAATGGGGATCAAACATGCTCATAATGTTTGTTGTGAATTAAAGGAAAGGTAATCATTGCATATGGGAGAGAGATTAGGTGGTAGAGAATTAAGAATATAAAATACATTAACTGAAGGCTGAGAATTGAAAAGGTGATTGACAATGCCTACCAACTGGCAATAATTGGCCTTCCAATGTTCAGTAAACCAATTGATATCGTGTAACATACGCAAAAAACATTAGTTTAATATTAGGCGTTATATTGCTGTCGCAGAATTGATGTATATAAAACTTCACATAATAGATGGCGACAGAATCAAGAAACAACTTAAATGGCGGAATCAAGCAATAAACTGAAGTCACGTATTCCGATTTTGGCATATGAATATGTAGAATCACGTGTTACCAAATTAATTTTGGTACACATGGTAGATGATTATGCTAAAAAAATTATTACCTTCTCTAAATTTTGAAAAAAAAATTAAGCTTTCGTGTTGATAACGTATTATGAAAAGAGAGGAAAAGTAGAAGAGATAATTAAAGTCAATACCTGTGTGTATTTTATTAATGACCAAAACTCTATATTTATAGGTAAGAATCAGGAATACAATGGTAATAATTTCTAGGGCTATAGAGGTATAACTGTTATTCACTACAAACCTTAATAAACTTACCTTTTACAACAACAACATAATTATTACGTTATAAAAATATGGCGCCTTCATTTGCTCTTGACTGCCTTTTTTGTTTGATTGAGAAGAAGAACCTGGTGTGAGTAAGAAAAAATACTATATAATCTCATTTTTTATTGTAAGATGGTGGCTATGACAGTGATAATTATTGTATTAGTTAATTTTAGTTATCCCTCTTTGTTCTAGTGTTTTTCCTAAGCTTTGGTTAGGATTTGATATATATTTATCTGGTTGGGAGTGGATTTGATGAATAAAAAGTTACTTATTTCTATGGAATAATTTATTAGTTGTTTACATTGGGATTCTTCTGGATTTCCAGTGTTATAAATTGAGTTTGAGTTTGGAGTGTTTTTTTAGTTTTGCATAAAATCTCCACAGTAGTACCTTAGGGTTCTCTTTTTCCGTCCTAGTAAAGTGTCAATTAATTGCCAATGAGATGGAGAGTAGATCTTTGGTTGGACAAAAGGTGCAATGAGGCCTCTAGTTTAAGTCAAGTTGATTCCTCGTCATTATGTTTTTAATTCTATAACAAATGATTTCTTCGCAGAATAGAATTGTTGGTAAATGCAAATGTCATGTTTTGGTGCTTGTATATTTTCTTATAAAGTTTCCGTTGAAAGAAAAAGTTGGTGTTTGATGTAATGTTTTAAGAGACATTTTGCCACTAGGACTGCACTTGGTGGTGGTGAGTTGGTGGTGGTGGAAGAGTAATTGAATTTGTATAAAATAATATATTTTAAGGTTTTGATTGATATTTTGTCACTTTTTTGAGGTTTTATCACTATTTTGAATTTAAGTCACTTTTTTTGGTTTTTTGTCTTTTTTTAATAGTATTTGTCACTTTTTTCTGCAACTTTTTTTTTAAAATAATATATTTTAAGGTTTTGATTGATATTTTGTCACTTTTTTGAGGTTTTATTACTATTTTGAATTTAAGTCACTTTTTTTAGTAATATTGTGTCACTGTTTAATTACACTGTGTTTTTTTACTTTCAATATATTTTTCATATAATTTTTCAAACGACCTCTAATTTTAGGAATATTTTTGTAAGTTGTCCATTAGCCCATACCCATAGCCTAGGTCCTCCCCATAATTCAGATATCCGCACTCCTTTGTTGTAGCTGCTCATTACTTGAATTGAAATACTATTTTCTTTTTTCAATTTCTCTATGAAAAGAATGTGCTTTGTGTTTCTTGATAAGTGTGATTTTGCATTAATTTGGACCATCAAAAGTGAGCATTTTTGGGCGTGCTTTTATAATTTACATACTTAATTTTGTATAATTATTGATTTTTTTTATAACTGAAAGAACAAAAATTGATCAATTAGGACTAAACGAATTTACATATAGTTATAGTAAATTTGTCAATATAAATATGGTTAATTCTACTCGAGAGAGATTATTAACTAAACTGGATAATTCGGTAGCTAACATGCGTATATTGAATTGAGTATTTGTTGACCCAAGTAAAATTGAAATTCTTAACTACTTAATTTCGTAAAATTTTCTTTACATTTTTTGAGTTTTGATTGTGTTAGCTATAGTTTAGTATACATTTTAATGTTATATCATTCCTTATACTATTAACTGGTCTCCACATTAGTTTAAATTGAACTTAGGTTTACATAAAAATTGATCTTAAATAAGTAGTCTCAATGTAGTGGAACTTGAACTTCAATTCATATTAGTACTTGACAGGATATTGTATAGTTGCAATTAAGAGGAACAAGCCTTTGACATCGTTGTCAGAATTGTTATTTACATTAGTTTTTTTAGTTAATTCTAACTTAGTTTAATTTTTAATTTTTTTTTTCAACTAATCTATTTGTTTTTCTTAATTTAATTGACCTAGAATGAAAAAAAAGTAATATACCAAATACAATATGAGATGAAATCCCAATAGTGATGATGGCAACATGTTCATATGGGATTTCTCCACCTTTACAATTTATTAAAGCGAAGGGTGGATACACTTGTCGAAGTGTATCATACCCCTTGCCGAAATTGATGAGAACGACTTACATGTGGAAGTATTATGGGCATTACCGAGCTTCCAAGTACAGAGTGTGATCAAAGTTGATGAAGATGACTAACCCTTAGGAGGACTATTGGAATTACCAAACTTCCAAGTACAAGATGAACAGAAGAAATCGCTCTTGGATTATCCATATGTCGAAATTGTTTAAGACAACATACCTTTGGGTGATTGAAATTTATTCGCCATGCATAGATATAAAAGGATGGAAGCCTGAATAAGTTTGGATGATCCATACTTGCAAGCATACAATTCTGATTGGGAGCAACACTCAAATCTTTATTGGTCAAAAAAATAAATTAGTGGTAATTTCACTAATCCACAATAATAAATAGAGAATTTTTATGAAATCTTCCTTTGTGCAATTACTCGAACTTCAGATAGTAGATCTCCCATTCAACTCGAGGAAACAACAACTATAGAAAAAGAGTATTTTAAGAATGGGGATTTAACTCTAATGGAACAAAACGAATGAGAGACGTTCAATGAAGTTGGAATTAACAGACAATCATCCTACTTCATTGTTTGTTCTAAAATTTATTTTGTGATTAAGGCCGCTAAGGAGATCAAAGTATTAATCGTTGAGTTCGAATAGGTGGTGAAGACAAGTCATATTATTTTGAGAATTGTAAAGTTGAAATTTGGAAAAAAAATGAAATATGGTGCACAGCCAAACTAAGCAAACTAACCTAGACCTTCAAAACCCAATTCAAAGTATCATGAATGTTTTGTTGCAAAAGATCATAATAGGACTATAAACAAGCACATATTGTGAGACAACCTAATTTTCTACAATTTAGTTGCGTTTATTCATTGCATATATTGAGTTAGGATTGTATTTAGTATTTAGACACATTTAATTATTGTCTAACTTATTTTTTTTTTTCAATATTTATATCTAGGGTCGTCGTTATAGCATCACAATTAAGCCGAATTTCCTATCATCTCACACTCACAATTGTTAAATGATTAGCCTTAACTCTCATATGATCATATTGGTAAATCTTTTTCCTCTCTCTTTTTCAAGTATGATAGAAATAATTGGTAAAATCAGTCCCATTCTCCTGTGAGTGTCGCGCAGGAGAATGGACTACGCTTTGCCTTTTGCCATGCAAGGCAAAGCATTAAAACACAGGCCTTGCGTGTTTTAGTGTATGTTGTTAGCCCCCAAAAGGGGCTGACAACATATATATATATATTTTTTTTTTAATTTTTTTTTATCCTTTAATTGTTTTGTTTAGCTCTGTTTGATAGTCATTTTTCTCATTCTTCATTTTTCTCTCTTTTTTTAACCACACATTTTTCAATAAAATAATATTATACGCCTTAATTTTTAACCACACATTCTCCATCAATCAACTATTTAAAAATGTATTTTCTCCCCAAAATTGGCACCAAACAGGGACTTAGTATTTTTATATTTTGGTCTTTTTGTAATGTATTATTTTGGTCTTTTATTTTGCATTAATAATTTTTAATATACGTACATTACATTTTTTTTATATTAATAATAACACCGCAAATTTCATATGATATTTGTACTAACATTGCAACACATTTAGACAAAATAAAATAGACATTGCATAAATTAGATAAATTTTCTTCAAATTTAATTCGAGCGAGTACAACAATAAGTGGTTTAATGGTCGTCATCATCGTCAAATCCATGAAATACACCATAATCACTGCTAGTAATACCAGTGTACCTATCTTCTTGAGTATCGTCCCAAGAGTACTGTGGATGATACGGTTCGTCCACTAGCTGACTCCTAAATGTGTTTCACATACAATAAATTTAAATATAAGTAAAGTAGAAAATAAAACAAAATAATGACAACAGTTAATAGTTATCGATTAACTAACCTCGACTGTAATGTCGGACAAGTTCTTATGTCATGTCCACTACGACCACAAACACGACAATTTCTCTTCCACTGAGACATGACTATTTCCTTGGATGACTTCAATCTCTTCCCGCAACCTTTTGTCCTAACTGGAGTAAGATCAATGACGAGTTGGGCACATTCGCTACTCTTGCTAATAACCCTACTGATTCCCACATCTCCTCCATTATCCATAACTTTTACCTGTATTTTTAAGTTTTGAAATCCATCCATTATTAACGTCGTACGAGTGTCAGTCAAAGCACCTTCGTCCACCAACTCTGCTGCCGTGTGTGCCAGCATCCCATGTCGAGAAATCAATGATTGACCACCTATTGAGGTCATCGTTGGTTCGAAGACTGGAGTTACTTTTGCATTTTGCCCACCGACCTACAATGTACTGATCTAGTAATAACATCACCTGTTTTCTAAGCATAAATGCGAGCATGTGACGACATGAATATCCTTCAAACTCAAATGTTTTGCAGCTGCATGCTATGAAATCAATAGCCCTGAAGTAGGTCAGCTCACGGTGGCGATGATGTGTTTTTTCGATATCAAAACGCGTTACAATATACGTTTTGACACCCTCGTATGTTGATTTCCTTGAGAAAACGTAGTAGCTAATCGAGTTAATTCCTCTTGGAACAACAGAAAAATTATCTTTGTATAAATACGTGTCATTTGAGTTTTCATGGCAAATTTTGTTATCATACGAGGCACCTTATTCAAGTCAGTGTGGTTGGCAACCAATTCGGTATGTCGCTGGTGATCTAGAGCACTGCTAAACTATGTGATAAAATCCATTAGTGTATCCATCTTATTGACATATCTTTTGAAGAACGCGTGGTTGCTTTCTGACCGTTGACTGCTTGACATCTGGGCAGAAAATATATGCTTTATGTACGTAGGTACCCAACGACTTCGTATTTCATACATGTTGGCGAGCCACTCATTATCACCAAGATCAGTAGTTTCCATCACATTAGCCCAACGGGATTCAAACTCCTCTGGGGACTCCGACTGCTTAATAATACTCACCAAGCCGTGGTATAATTCCTTGTACAGCACGGGACTCATCTTATCCGAGAACTTGTTTAAAATATGCCACAGACAGAACCTATGAATTGTGTTAGGAAAACCTCACCAACTGCTCTAGTAATGGCAGCATCTTGATCAGTAATAATCACCCCGGGGGCCCGTTGGGTGGACATTGCTTCGATGAACTTCAAAAACAACCAAAGTAAATGAATCGATCTTTTCATCACTCAATAAGCTACATCCAAAAACAGTAGTTTGCCGATGGTAATTTACTCCAACTAATGGTGCAAACACCATCGAATACTTGTTTGTGTTATATGTTGTGTCGAAAACGATAGCATCTCCGAAGTAAAAATAAGAACTCATGGACTCTACATCAGCCCAGAAACAACGAGTAAACACACCATCCTCGTCAGTCTCATAGGCGTAGTAGAAGCTAGGACTCCTTTTTTCCAACTCAAAATGCGCAATCAATGTTTTTACATCACGTCTAATGACTTCTCGTCGCCGATCTTGTCGATGGTTCCTGATATCTTGCTCATTACAGCCCAATGAAGACGGCCTACAAGCATCTATCTCCATAAGTCTGATCTATTGACAGCTAGAAATATTGGCTTGTGAAAATTGGTCAACAAGCACTTTTTTTGTTGCAAAAACATGTCGATGTGAACGTAGTAGGTGCGTTTTGCTTGGTGTAGATAGTGCATGATTGTGCCCCTCGACAAAATGACTTACAATCCACATAGACGTTGTCTGATATTTTATAACTGTTAACTTTGCGTCACATCCATAATGTGAGTTCCCACGCTTTCGTTCACCAGAACGGGCCACCAAAATTTTGAGTTTCATCTGATATGACTCATCTTTTTGACCTTGTTTAAAGCAAACATACGACTTCCAGACAAGCTCATTTGTCTGTGGATTCTTTCGGCTACTACCAATATGTATGCTAAAACCAGCTAGTTTCGCATACTCATTGTAAAAATTATACACATCATCAAACGTTTTAAATTCATGCTCAAATATCGGAATCGCACCAACATTCACTTGTGGAATAAATACATTGTCATCCCCTTCCATTCCTAAAAATTAATATAAAAAATTATTTACTTTGTGAAATAATTTAAACATTGACATGTTTAAAACTTACTATAATTATACAAAAATAACATTAAAACCATGTTACGAAATTAAACAAATTAAAAATGTACATTTATATATAACACAACGCATATAAGAAAAAAATAAGAGAAAAAGACTTACCAGAAAATTCAATGGAAAGATATAAACAAACCTCAGAAAAAAATTGTGAAGTATATATGAATGAAGTGTTTTTCCTTTCTGCATATCAATTGTGCAATGTATATGAAGTATGAAACGTTTGCCACTTTTTTTATAGGTAAAGAACTAACAAAAGACAAAAAAAAGGGACTGACAACATATATTCAACACTCAAGGCCTACCAGGTTGACAACATATATTTAACACATAAGGCCTGTCAGGCCTTGCGTGTTAAATTAGCTTTGCCTTGCATGCTAAGTCCCTGTTTGGTAGTCAATTTTGGGGAGAAATTGTATTTTTGAATAGTTGATTGATGGAGAATGTGTGGTTAAAAATTAAGGAAAAATTGCATGTAATATTTTTATTGAAAAAATGTGTGGTTAAAAAGAAGAGAGAAAAATGCAGAATGAGAAAAATGACTACCAAATAGGGCTAAACAAAACAATTAAAGGATAAAAAAATTAAATATATATATATGTTGTCAGCCCCATTTGACGGTTGACAACATACACTAAAACACGCAAGGCCTGCTGGCCTTGCGTGTTTTAATGCTTTGCCTTGCATAGTAAAGCGTAGCCCATTCTCCTGCGCGACACGCACAAGAGAATGAGACTGTTGGTAAAACTAGCAAAGAAGGGAAAATGAAGATTAGAAATCAAATGCTTACGTAAAGGCATTATCATATGTCGCGGTAACCATGAGATTAGACATATGTACGGCAGACAATGACATTTAGGGTATATCATGAGTCTTTGACTGGCCAAGAGTCAAGACCCTCCACCATTGTATGTAATCTTCCATTTCAGCCTCCACCATTATATGATAATCACCCAATGAGTTCCTAGTTTTCTTCTTTTATTTTGATTTCTATATTTGGGTCTGTGTATCCTAACATTGAGGACAATGTATAAATTGTTATGAAAAGAGAGAAAAGGAGAAGAGAGAATAAAAGTCAATAAATTTGTGTGTATTATACTGAGAACCAAAACCATATATTTATTGGGAAGGATTAGCGATACAATAATAATAATTTCTAGGGTTGTAGGAGTACAAATTGTCATTCACTAATAAACTTACAATTTACAACGCTCTCCCTTAAATAACACATTACAAAAGATCTATCTCGTTAAAACAACATTTGATAAAAATCTAATTGGACAAAAAAAAAAAAAATCAAACAAAAGAAAAAGAATAAAATTATTTTGGAGTATTAAAACTAAATGTTGCCCCATTAAAAAATTGTTAGGAAAATCCAGTAGGATAAAACCTAAGCAAAGGAAAAATAGTACAACTACTTCTATGGAATAAAACCTAAACAAAGGAAAATCCAGTAGGATAAATCAGCCAAATTATTACTTGAACGAAGTTGTTGAACATCGATGTCGCCATTATTTTGAAACTCATATAGATAACATGTATCTACATATCCGACTAAAAGCAAATCCCAACTTTTGAGAATAAAATAATCTCAAATCAATAGTATCTTTCAGGTAACGAAAAAATGCGTTTAACATCATTCCAATGTTATTTAATATAGAGTAATATTTTGCAAGGAGATTTACAGAAAAAATTATGTTGGATCAAGTGCAGTTTGCAAAATTGGTTAGTACTCCAATTGCACTCAAATATGATACTTCAGGATCAAGAACATTTTCCTCGTCTTCAAGTGGACGGAATGGATCTTTCTTCTCATCAAGTGATCGAACAACCATATATATTTCAATGGATGTGCACTATTTATATAAAAAAGGTTTTAAAACTTTTTCCCTATATGTAGATTGATGAACAAATATTCCTCTAAGGAAGCGTTCAATCTGCAACCCAAGACAAAAAGTCTTTTTTCCCAAATCTTTCATCTCAAATTTATTTTTCAAACAATCAGCATTTTTGTTGTGCTCTTCAAAATTTTCAATTAAATTTAAATCATCAAAATAAACTGTCATAATTGTAAATTCAATATTTATTTCCTTTATGAAAACATATGGATGAACATTGTCATTTTTATAGCATTAATTTAACAAATATTTGTTAAGACGATTATACTACATGCGTTCGGATTGTTTCAATCCATAAAATGATCTTTACAATTTAATTTAGTACATGGTTCTAGGGCATGTATCATTTATTCCTAACATTTTAAGTCCTTCAGAAACTTTCATATACATGTATATATAGCTATGTGAATGTGTGTCACTATTAAGTGAATTAGGGTTGTAAGCAAAAATTGAAAAATCGAAAAATCAAACCGAAACCACATTTTAGAAACTGTCGGTTTGGTGCCACGTGGACCCGTCAACGAAATGGTTTTGAACCAAACCAAACCGATTAAAAGGTTTGGTTTAAGTTTGAGAATTTTAATTACGGTTTAAAATCAAACTGGATCGGCGAAAAAATATATTAAAAAATAAAAAAAAAATGATTTTTTTTTTTTGAAAATTTATTCAAAATTTCAAATATGTAAAATTCAATAGTTTGTCATTTGGGGATTTTTTTTTTTTCAATTTCTAATTTTCTACTACATATATATTATAATAATAATTATTATTATTACTCAATAATTTTAATTTATATTTTATTTATAGATTATAATAATCTCAATTATATGTTTTTCGGTCCAATTGAAATTGGTAATTTTCTAACCCAACTGTCAGCCCAATTGCCCAACGACCCCAACCCATAACTCATGCATTTCTTATTTCAATTGAAAATCAAAGTATCAATTATCAAACACAAAACCTAACAATTCCCTTCCTGTCATTCCGTTCCAGTTTTCACGGTTCCAAGTTTCCACCAGCGTCTCTTCCTCATATGCGACGCGACTCAACTCTCATTTTCATGTGACGCGACCTCGCCTTCGCCGCCTCCGCTTTGCCTTCACTCACCCAGTCCCGCGCCTTCTTCTTCCTTGACTACTCTCAAGGTCTGAACTCTGTAATCTCAACAACTAGCGCCTCCTCCTTTGGTTCGAGACTTCGAGCCGCCGATCATCTATTCATCTTTAAAATTGTTTAGGTTTAAATGACATAAAAGTAGAAAGACAAAAAAATATACGACGAAACCGGTGGTTTAAAATCGGACCAAACCGTTAGGTTTATATTTGAGTTTTTTTCAAACCGTTCAAAATAGTATTGTTTATGTTTGGATTTTTCTCAAACCGATTTAAATGGTTTGGTTTAAAAATCTATTAAAAATCGATCAAATCAAACCGTTTACACCCCTAAAGTGAACCATACAAATAGCAATTACTATATTCAAAAGGCACATATGTAGCTTGTAATTTCATTATTTTCATTTCTCTTTCATACAAAAATTCATTTGTATCCAACAGAGATTGCATTTTCAGGTGTTCGAACTACAAGTCCAAACATTTTGTATTTCTCTAAAGAATTCAATTCCACCTGTAAGATTTCTTTTCATTTTGATTAATAATTTCTATGTTAATAGTCTATAACAGACTGTGGTTCATAATCCTCATTTTGCATAATATCAAAAGCCACATTAAATGAGAAAATATTGTCTATAACTGCATTATTTCATTCCCATAATTTATGAGATAACATATAATTTATTGAAATCTCATTATTTTCGAACACTTGTAGTTTTTCAAGAACCATATTTTCAATATTTGATCGATCAATTTTTTTAATTGTTACTATTTTCTAAAGTTTTTTGGTTGGTTTTCTCCCGCGCCTTTATTTTTCGAGGCACAAAATCTTTTGAACCAATTGATCAACCATGCTTCTGGCGTATTTGAGATTCATTTGCTACAACAAATTATCCTTCGGGGATATCAATTTTTGTTGAAATATGTTCTATTGGTATATATGACTTTATCACTTTTCTTGTCTTAACAAATACATTTAGTAATTGATTTGCAATTCTTTGCAAATCAATAATTTTTTGAATCACTTACTCACATTGATTGTTGTGTAGATTAAAGTGAGATAGAGTTATTTCATTTCAAGAAAATTTTCCTTTTTTTTTCAAGATGAAGTTTTTTCTCCCAAAGTTAGGAAAGTCATTTCAACAAAATGACAATCTACAAAATATGTAGTCAATAAATCACCCGTTAAAGGCTCAAAATACCTAATAATAGATTGTAAATCAAAACACACATTAATCTCAAGTCTTCATTGGAGACCTATTTTAGTGCGTTGTGGGGGTAAAAAAAAAGATTTGGAGAGCACAACCAAAAACCCGTAGATGGAAAATATTAAGTTCATGACTAAATGCAAGTTGCAAAGTTAAATATTGATAATAGGCTGTTGGTCGTATACAAACCAATGATGCAATGTGTAATATGGCATGACCCTCAACAGAAGTTATGAGTTTTTTTTCGTATGTAATGGTCTAGCAATAAATTGTAGACGTTTAATAAATGACTCCGCCAAAATATTTGTGTATGGACATGCACAACCGAATGTTCAATAACAATCTCAATTGAATCATCGAATGCTAGTGATCTAAATTCACCAGCATTGTCAATACGAATAATCTAGATTGAGTAATCAAGAAATTGCGCTAGTAATTTTATAATTTGAGCAAGTTGTTCAGCAAATACTACATTTCTAGTGGAAAGTAGGCAAATATGTGACCATCTAGTAGAAGACTCAATTAATACCATAAAATAACGGAATAGTCCACATGGTGGGTGTATTGACTTACATATATCTCCATGAATTTTTTTGAAGAAAGTTGCGGATACAATATTGAACTTGGTAATTGAATGTCTAATGACTAACTTGCCTTACAAATAAGCTACACATGGATAATCATTAAACAAAAGAATCTTCTGGTTCTTTAAAGAATGTTTGTGTGAGTTATTTATTATTCGAAGCACATTATAGCTCCTGAATATCCAAATTGATCATGTTAAAGTATAAAACTTTTTGGGTCAATGAATTTTTTATTTGTGACAATATTTGATTCAACCATTTTTATAAATTTATAATGCATGCTAGTTGGGAGTGCATGAAATTTTCTTCTATCTACTTCTGGTCAGATATGAAAGAAGTTATGCAAAAATATTCAACATTATTTTATTGCGTTGTCTCAATGTGATATCCATTGCAGCAAATATCTTTAAATCTAAGTAAATTTCTTATGGATTTGTTTGGATAAAATGTATCGTTAATATATAATTTTGTATTATTTGGTAAAATAATACAAGCTCTTCCGGAGTTTTCAACGATTTCGATGCACCTGATATCATATTAACATTATTGTTTGTTAATGTTAAGTCCAAAAAATATTTTTTATCTTGAAGAATGATACGTGTAGTTATATTATCAATCAAACAGGCATCTTAGCAAACCAACATGAATTTGTAACAAAACAGATATATTTTAAAAACTTGAATTTAAATTTAGAAGAGTAAACATAATTCAATATTATGAAATTAACAGTGCATAATAAAGTTTCAATTTTTAATTTTTAATTTTTAATTTATTTTTGTGAAGAGTAAAAACATATTTCAAATTAAATTTCTAAAACAAATAGGAATACAAGAATGTAAATTAATCTATATCTTCCATCACATCACCCTAATCAAATGGTTAATATTCACATTTGGATTAGTAAAAGAATCAGAGGCATCCAAATTAGGGGTGTAAGCGGTTTGATTTTACCGATTTTTGACAGATTTTCAAACCAAACGTAAACCGGTTTGAGAAAATCCCAAACCTAAACCAAACCATTTTGAACGGTTTGAAAAAAACTCAAGTCTAAACCTAACGGTTTGATCCGATTTTAAACCACCGGTTTCACCGTAATTTTTTTTCGCTTGCCTACTTTTATGCCATTTAAGCCTAAACCTAACCAGTTTTAAAGATGAATAGTTACCAGCGACTTGAAACCTTGAACCAAAGGAGGAGGCGCCGATTGTTGAGATTACAGAGTTCAGACCTTGAGAGTAGTCAAGGAATGAGGAGGCATGACGTCGAGACTCGGTGGGCGAAGGTGGAGCAGAGGAGGCAGAGGTAAGGTCGCGTCGCTTACGAAGAAGAGACGTTGGTGGAAGCCTGAAATCGTGAAAACTGGAACGGAATTACAGGAAGGGAATAGTTAGGTTTTGAGTTTGATAATTGATACTTTGATTTTCAATTGAAATAAGAAATGTATGGGTTATGCCGTTATGGGTTGTGGACGTTGGTAGTTGGGTTACAAAATTACCTATTCCTATTGGGTTGAAAAACATAAAAATGAAATTATTATAATTTATATATGAAATATAAATTAGGATTATTGAGTAATAATAATAATGATAATAATAATAATAATAATAATAATAATAATATATGTAGTAGAAAATTAGAAATTGAAAAAAATACCCTCAAATGACAAAATCTATTGAATTTTACATATTTGAAATTTTGGATGAATTTTCAAAAAATGTCATGTTTTATTTTTTATTTTAATATAATTTTTCGCCTGTCCGGTTTGGTTTTAAATCGTAATTAAAATTCTCAAATCTAAATCAAACCGTTTTTGACCGACGGTTTCTAAAATGCGATTTCGATTCGATTTTCCAGTTTGACGATTTTTGCTTACAGCCATAATCCAAATTAGCTACATCAATTGGATAATCATAATAAACAAAATTTGTCTTCACTTTTTTCTTTCATTTGATTGAGTTTTGGTGGAAATCTATAAGATATTTTATCATACGATACGTACGTACTTAATATCCTTTCATTCCACATTTAAAGCAACTTTCTTCGTAATCCTTTTTGGATGTGTTATTTTCGTTTGCTTTGTGGCTTTTGAAATTGTTGCTTTGTTGCTAATAGCTTTATTGATTATTTCGTACATGGTTTATTCCATATCTACGTCCACATCCTTGTCTCGATATTTCATTTGTTCTAGACAATGGTACAGATCTAGTTGGACACAATCCATGATTTTTTTATCAGCAGTTCATTATTTTATTCATCCACAAGTAGACAAGATATGAGTTTTGAGTACTTTTTAAAATTACGCTCACGATATTGCTGCTGCAGGAGAACATTCGAGGCGTGAAATGTGGAAATTCTCCAATATATCCTCATCAGTAATTATTTCTCCACATAAGGTCAATTTTGAACATATTCTGAACAATTCAGAATTGTACTCACTAACAGTTTTGAAATCTTGCAAACGAAGGTATATCCACTCATAGATGGTTTTGGGGAGGACTAAAGTCAGCTGATGATCAAATCTTTCAATTAGTTTTTCCAAAGATTCTGTGGATCTTTCTCAGTGAGATATTCAATTTTCAATCCATCGTGAAGATGATGACGAAAGAAGATGAGTATTTTTGCACGATCCTGCAGTAATTCTTTATTTCCTTCTTTTATTATCTCTCCTAAATCTTTTTGAAACAAGATGGATATCAACATCGAGTACCCATGATTGATAGTTTTTGCCAGATATATCATGTGTAGCAAACTTAAATTTTGTGATGTTTTTCATTTAATTAACTACCACTACAAGAAAAATAGTCTTTTCCAACACATAAAAGGCAACATTTACTAATTGAGTGTTGCTAAAGGTGTCAACCGCAACATTCTAATATATGAATGTTGCCATTAGTTACCATAATTGAGATATAACAACATTTTTTAAGTGAATGTTGTCATTGTTGCCCTTTTGCAACGTTTATTAAATGTTGCGAAAATATTTTTCATTTGCAACGTTGTTTAGATGTTGTGAAAGAGTCACCTTTAGCAACGTTTATAAAACGTTGCCAAATATAACTTTTCGCAACGTTTTATAAATGTTGCTAAATTTTTTTTTGTTTCTCAACATTTTTGAAATGTTGCTAAAATGTTTATCTTTAGCAACGTGTTTATAACGTTGCAGAAGACATCTTTAGCAACGTTTTAAAAAACATTGCTAAAAGATTTCACTTTACACAGGTCGAAAATCTTCAACCATTTTCATAGCCCACCTTACACAGCCCACACCCCCATAGCCTTAAGCTTATCAATACACCGCCCAAATGCAAGCCAACAACCCTAACCATCGACCTACAGAATCCTCAAATCTCCATCCCTGCCTTCTCGTCGTCGCCATCTCCATCCCAAGCGGTACCATTCATTTGCCGGTCATCAGCTCCACTTTGAATCTACAGTCTTCGAGTCATCATGTACCCGGAATCAACCAATCCTCCATCGAGCTCGACATTCACAAAGAAACTCGAGCACACCAACACTTAAAAACACTCATTCTTGGCATCTCACGATATAGCTCATGGTATACCTCTCTCAAAACACGCACGACGGTTGCATCTGTTTCTTATATCTCACGACCTTGTCCAGTAAGGTTTGACGTTCACTTCATTCATCCATTGCAATACATCTTGAATTTCAACGGTATGAAATTTGCCCTGCACCGATTCTCTTTACTCCTTGGCTATTTCTTTCGAAATTTGTTGTTTAAATGCGGAAGGGGTTTGGGCTTAGGTAGTCTTGGTGTTTTGGATGAATTGTGCTGTGCGAATTTGGGCTAGAATCGCACCTTAGGTTCAATGTACAGCTTAATGAAGAACACTCTGCCTGAAAGGTGTTTGATGAAAGACCAAAGTGAAAAATTCTATGATTTATCATGGCTTTCAAATTTTGTCTTATTGATATATGTGTTGGACTGCCTATTGTGTTGCTATTTCTTGAGCTTACATGGAAGAACACCATCCTCTCCTCTAGATACCAAGATGTTAGGTGATTTTCTCTGTTCATTCGAGGAGTTGGGGATTAGGTAGTATAGTATCTTGATGAGTTTGTGATGTGTGTTTGATTTGGGTAGATTCAGCTCTAGTTATATTGCCTAAGTACTTGGAAATTGCTATGCATATAATGTGTTTTATGATTTGACTGAGTGAAAACTTTTTTGTTTTATTATGACTTTCGAATTTCAACCTGATGATATATGTTTTCAATTGCTTAATGTGCTGAAATTTATTGTCAAACACATGGAGGAGCACTAAAAACCACCACATGGCACATATAGGTACATACTTGACTAAGACACCACACCTCATGTCATCAACTTAGCCCATCGTTTTCCCAACTCAAATTGCTGAACAAATTCGAGAGACCAGTAAGAGACTATGACAATCGAGTGAACTAGAAAATTCTATATCTACTCCGACGAATGATAAGCAAACTACCCCGCCAACAAATGCAAATGCAGAAGCTTCGAAAACGAAAAGGGGTCCAACACAAGTGAAAGTGATTTCTGGAAGCAATTATCAGAAGATGGATCTCGAATTCAATGAATATGGGCAAGTAGTAGGTCATAATTCAAACAAATTTGCTAGCATAGCTGGAGCTATGGTACGAGAACACGTACCTGTCGTAATTAAAGATTGACATTCGGTTGATGAAAAGAAAAAGTTGGAACTTTGGAATTTCATACAAGTATATTTCTTAACTACCTTTTAAGATTAAAATGCTATATTCTTTTAAGTCATTTTTTTATGTATACAAATACAGCAAAGGTTCAATGTGAGTGATTGTCATCAAAAAATAACAATTCAATGTATGGGAAAGTATTGGAGGACATTCAAATCAAGGTTGAGAAAACAGATCAGGACTCAGGTTGAATCATCTGTGAATAGAGCACGTACTGTGGCTCTTCTTAGACCAAAGAATGTAAAATCTGAAGAGGTTTGGGAAAAATTTGTCAAGGATACACTTTCTGATGACTTTTGTGTAAGTATTTTTGCATAAGAAGTTTCAATTTTTTTTATAATTATTGTTGTTTTATACTTTTTGGTTTTCGTAATAGGAAAAAAGTTTAAAGTTTAGCAACATGAGAACATCTCAAAAGCTTCTCCACACTATGGGTCGCAAGGGTTATCCACGCATTGCACATGAAATGGTAAACTTACAAACATCTTGTATCTTCTTATTTGAGTTGTTCCATTCTAGTTGGAGCTAATAACTAGATATTTATTACAGAGAAAAAAGAATCCGTTGATAAAAGGATTGAGAACTAGAGTATGGACACGTGGACATCTTAGGAAAGATGAAAAACCAATAAATGAAGCAGTTGCTGAAACTATAGTATGTATATTGTATCAACGTTCGACTAACAACGAATTTGATTTATTATATGTACCACTTTGTTAATAAAAAAATTGAGTTCTATGAGTGCAGAAAATGCTTGAAGAGTGTTCCCAATCAATGCTTGAAACCCCAGCTGAATGTAATGGGAGAATTAGAGGACTTGGATTTGGAGTTGCACCGTCAATAGTGGATGGACGAATTCAAAGTAATGTCAGAGTTAAAGAACTAGAAAGTGAAGTACAAACTCAATCAGAAAGGATGGGAGCGTTAGAAGAGAAGGTTGAAGCACTTCTCAAGCTATCTCAACAGGTTATAATCTTTTACAAATATATATAATATGATAATAACGCTTAATATAGTCAATTAAACTTAGTATCATTTACTTTTATAATTCTTGTATCATTTTACAGAGTATGGAGGATAGGAGTTTACATGCATTTACTCCTCAGGGTTTTTTTTTTTATCCTACATTATTGAATGTTTATTCAATATAAAGGAGTTATATAGCATACTAATTTAGAAAAGAATTTTTTTTCTTTGACTTTGTAGTCAAATCAAGGAAGTGGTACTGCACATATGAAAAATGCAAAGTGTCAACTGTTGCATTAGTACATGTTTGAGGAGGAAGAAATTGTAGCGGAAGGAAAAATTGCAACAACATATCCAAGTGCAAAGGTGCATCACATGTCACTCGGATGAGATTGTTGGAAGGTTTGGGTTGAGGAAGTGTACATGGATAGTTTGGCCTTATACAGATCTACACTTGACATTCGAACTCTTAGTGAAGCCATGAGAAGTACTGTTGCTTGGCCAAAGAGCTGTATTAGACTTATTTGATGAAGGTATGTTTCGTGGACTAATTATAGTTCTATTTATATTTATGATATGAGTTATGAATCATGTTTTGCTATCATTTCATAGAGTTCCTAGTAGCATGACTCCATTGGTAGTTTTTGACGATGAACAAGTTTACTTGGCACTACTTTTTCTATGAAATTAATTTCAATGTTTGGCTTATATATTTGGAGAAACATGACAACATGATTATATCTTATTTTTCTTGTAGGTAAAAGCCAAGCAAAGCGCTCCTATATTAGTATCAAGCGAATTTTGTATAAAATGGACAATAGGACATTTAAGGTAGTTTGATGAAATGGAGATGTAAGAAGACATTTGTTTCCATTTTATTTATTTTGTATGGTTCAAAAATATGTAAGTTAGTTTGATGAAATGGAGATGTAAGAAGACATTTGTTTCCATTTTATTTATTTTGTATGGTTCAAAAATATGTAAGGTAGTTTCATGAAATGGAGATATAAGAATACATTTGTTTCCATTTTATTTATTTTGTATAGTTCAAAATATGTAATGAAAAATTTTAATTTCAGTTTCATCTACTATAAATATTGTTTAATTTGTATATGTTAGATTCATTTATTATCTAAATATATTGGTATTAGTAAAAATAGGTGAAATAATTAAAAATAACTGCTGTAACGTAATAATAGAAATTGCAAAATCTCACATTTTTGCAACGTTTTTGAAACATTGAAAAATCCACCTTTTTGCAACGTTTTTGAAATGTTGCAAAAGGTCCCCCACTCTACGGCAACACTGAGATTTGCAACGTTTCAAAAACGTTGCAAAAGCCTTTTAACAACGTTTTCTGAACGTTGCAAAAAACCCTTTTTTTTTCTTGTAGTGTACACAATAAAAAAATACAATTAATTTCGAAGAATATTATTAAATATCACATAATAGTTAATCAAGTGGTCAATATCAATATAACATAATTTACGTGTTTTTCTTCAGGAATAAACACTAATTTAAAATAATATATATATTTTCAAAATATGTGTTATTTTGAAAGCACGTTGTATTTTACTATGAATTCTTCAAGAGCAATATGTTAATATTCTTCTGGAATATTGAAAATTATAATTTATAGTCTTCAGGAGTAAGTAATATTGTTCAAGAATATTCATTATAATGTTTGCTACTTTAAGAGTAACAATAAACTATTTATGATAGATAGATTCTGTGATTAATATTCTTTTGGAACATTAATTGTAATGTTTAGGAGCAACAACATTATATTATTAATTTAAAGTTTATAGAAGAACATATAAAAATCATTAGTTACCATATAGATATGATATGAGTTTATATAGAAAAAATAATTGTAAAAAATATATAAGGAAAAAAATCTTCCAAACATGTACGTGGATTGACTTCATATATAGACATGCAAATAGAACAAAGTAGTCATTAAGCATATAATGAAATAATCATTATAGATTTACGTACAAGCAAAAAAGCATAGAAGAATTAGAAGAAGAATCAGCCTCGTTTTGATGCATATGTATGTAGAAAAATTCACATGTCACCAAATTAATTTTGGTATACGTGATAAATATTTATGTTTATAAAAAATTACTACATTCACTAAATTTTGAAAAATTAAACTATCATCCCGACGACATGTTATGAAAAGAGAATAAAAGTCAATAGACTTGTGTAAATTATACTGAGAACTAAAGTTTTATATTTATAGGAAAGGATTATGATTAGAAATACAATGGTAATAATTTCTAGGATTGCAGGGGCACAATTGTCATTTACCAATAAATTTGTCATTTACAACATAAATTAAATTTAAGGTGAAAAATATCGGGTTATCTTGTAAAATAATCTATATTTTGTGTGATGGTTTGATGGAGATACATTATTGGGGTTAATTACCCCAATAGTCACTGAACTTTCAGGATAATAACCTAAATGGTCACTGAATTTTAAAAATCACCTAAGTCATCACTGAACTTTGCAAAAAATTTCTACGGGATCATTGAACTTCGCAAAAGGTTTCTACGAGGTCACTGAACTTTAAAAACCACCTCATTCATTACTAAACTTTGCAAAAGGTTTCCTAGGAGATCACTGATTCAATGATCTCCTAGGAAACATTTTGCAAAGTCCAGTGACCCTGTGAAAATTATTTGCAAAGTTTAGTGATAAATAAGGTGATTTTTAAATTTCAGTGGCCTTGTAGAAATTTTTTGTAAAGTTCGGTGATGACTTAGGTGATTTTTAAAGTTCAGTGACCTCTTGAAAACTTTAGGTAAAGTTCAGTAACTATTGGAGTAATTAACCCCTACATTATTGTATTACTTGTGTTTATAATATAAGTTTAAATTTTTTTGAAAAATAAATAAATATTTTTCTTGTCTTATTTTGCATGAATGTGTGTGAAACTTAGCTCGAATATGGAATTCATGTCCAATCATTAAAACAAATTGGATTGCTTCGTGTTAACACTTTAATTTTCATTTATTACTTGAACTCCATTAATATTCTACACTTGACTTATGAATAATTGAGCACGATTATATTCTTAATTGGTTAACTTTCAAATTCGTTATGTAAGGTAACTACCTTAAAATCTTTTGAGACCATATTGACCAGGTAGATCCTAGTTGAAAACCCTGTTTAGAATAGGTTTGAGGCTATTATATCTATCCAAAAATCAACACCTACTTGATCATTCTTCGGTCATTCTTGTTGGCCCCCAAAAAAAAAAAAGACATCGCACTAATCGTGACACGTAGACTAAAGTAACCTAAATTTTCGTGTGAAGCTATTCTTGAATAATCATGCTCTATTCATAACCAATGTTTAGAAGACAGTCCATCGAAAAATAAGGTTGTCGTAGAATAAAAACTACTTTCAAAAATCAAAAGATCCCAAAAAATAGAATAAATAAAAAAAATGAAATACAAAATACACATCATAGTGTGTTGAAGCAGTGGTATAAAAACTATAATTATTGTCTTTGTTCGAATATGTTTTGTTCATCAATCAATGATTTGGACAGTGGTTAAGTTGATGATAAAAATAAACCCCATCTCACTTGTTTAGTTCACCTTTAGGAAAAAAATGAAAAACCAAGAGAGAATACGAGTGATGAGAAATTATATTGACATACTCACGCGATTTGATATGGACTGGGATGATATACTTGAAAGTTGAAGTGCACAACTTGATTCAAGTATTATTGATGGATTTGAAAGTGATTAACACACGCACACTGAAAAGCTAAGTATACAATATGTGAAGTTTGTAAAAGTAATCGTTGATTCTTATATTTTATTAACTTTTTTGAATTTTGAAATTTAGATATTCACTTTGAAAAAAAAATTAATAACATATTTTAGTTTAGTATATATGTTTATTGTTGAGTTGAGTCTTTTTTTTTCTTTTCTTTTTTTGGCTTTATTCAAGGATGAACAAAGGTTCAAGCTTGGGTTATCGAGCCCGTTTGATTCTCATTTTTATGGAAAAATGCATTTTAGAAAAGTAGATTGATGGAGAATGTGTGGTTGAAAAATAAGGAAAAGTTTTTTATTTACGTGAAATATTATTTTAATAAAGAATGTGTGGTTGAAAAGAAGAGAGAGAAAAATGCATTTTCTTAAAAATGGGAATCAAACAGGCTGCTAATAAGAGTGATTTTGCACTTATCCAAACCACCAAAAGTAGGCATGTGGAAGTGCTTTCATAGTTTAGATGTTTAAATTTGTGTAATTATTGATTGTTTAAGGAGAAAATTCGACACTGAGTGTAAAAAAGATGAAAAGAAACAAGAATTGATCAATTTGGACTAAAGGAGGATGAATTTCGAAAGTCGGTGACTGAAGTGTCATGTTTGGAAGTTGAAGGACATATGTTACAATAATGAAGACTTGAGATAACATATTTTATACTTTAGGAAAAAACTCTGACAAAAAGATTGAAATTTTCATAGATGCAGATTGGGCAGGTTCCATATGTCAGTATATCACAAATTAGTCACATACTGTATATAATTACATTCCTTAGTCACCGTACCATGTATATAATTACATGTTTAGTGACAATCAAACTGCAATCAAAATTGCCAGAAATCCAATCCATCACGATAGAACCAAACATGTGGAGATTGATTGCCGTTTTATTAAAGAAAAATTAGACAAGTTGCAATTGCAAGACAAATGACAAAGCAACAACCAACAAGACGTAACCATGTGATTGCACGTCTCATATCGATTGGATTGCAGGGTCAAATCCCGAGGCCTTAATTCTTCTCCTAATTCGGATCAACCTCTGATTTTAAACATTTTTGGGTTTGATTTTAGACCTAGTTAGGAGGGTACTAATGGACATCTTATATTCTTTTGAAAGCGAAAGAACGTAGTTTTGTCAGGAGATTTGTATGATTTAAGGAAGAGGTTGAAAATTCATTGTTGGGATTTGTATTATGAAGATTAACAATTGTTTAGATTCCTTCTCTGTTTATAGTAATTGAACATGGTGACGTGCTTTATCTTTTAGCTATTATGAATGGGTAATTCTTTAGTTAGGATGAATGATAAAGCTTAGGTTTATTGACATTTAGTTGATTTAACGACTTCATGTCCATGTCTATATTGTGTTAATTACTTTGTGTATACTCAATTTAATTCAATTGCTTGAATACCAATTTGTGAATTTAGGGACGATATTGATACTGAGAGGTGATATATATTTAGCTGGTGTAATAAGTGACATGGATTTTAGAAGACAAGTTCATACAAATGATTTTAGGGTTTCAATTCAATAATAATTATTCATCCCAAAGGAGGGTATATATCTACGCACAAACAATCTTGCAGTATCACATAATATTCTATTGCCATAGAAATTCTAATTATACTTATTTACTATATTCTATTAATAGAAAAAATCTTCTTTCAATTCTACACTCCCCCTCAAGTTGGTGCATAGATATCTATCATGCCCAACTTGTCAATTAAGCCGTCGAACACTCGTTTAGGTACTCATTTGGTAAGGACATCCGCTAATTGCTGTTCTGAAGTTACAAACTGGAAGTTAATAATTTTTCTGTCGAGATTCTCTTTAATGAAATGACGATCAACTTCCACATGTTTCGTCCGATCATGCTGAACTGGGTTATGTGCAATCTCAATAGCAGATGTGTTATCACAATACAGATCCATGGGCTTCTCAAGTTTGTAACCTAGTTCTTTCAAGACATTGCAAATCCATAGCATTTCACAAACTCCATGTGCCATGCCTCTAAACTCAGCTTCTGTACTCGATCTGGCAACAACTTTTTGTTTCTTACTACGCCATGTGACAAGATTTCCTCCAACAAAAGTGAAGTATCCAGATGTAGAACGCCTGTCTGTTTTATCCCCGGCCCAATCCGCATCTGTATACCCAACAACATCTAGTTCACCCTTTTTTTCAAACAATAATCCTCTTCCTGACGTCATCTTCAAATATCTTAAGAAACGAAACACTGCATCCATATGTTCTTCACTTGGACAGTGCATAAATTGACTGACCACACTTACGGCATAAGCAATATCGGGTCTAGTATGAGAAAGATAAATTAATCTTCCTACTAAACGTTGATACCTCCCTTTATCAGTCGGGATTTGATCTGGATAGATGGCAAGTCCATGATTCATCTCAATCGGTGTTTCAGCTGGTTTACAATCAAGCATCCCAGTTTCGGTTAGCAAGTCAAGGACATATTTTCTCTGCGAAAGTGAGATTCCCCTTTTAGATCTTGCAACTTCAATCCCTAGGAAATATTTCAGTGATCCAAGATCTTTCATCTCAAACTCCCTCGACAAATTTTTTTGCAATTCATTCATCTCATTTTGGTCATCTCCTGTAATAATCATATCGTCAACATAGACAATCAAAGCCGTAATCTTACCATTCTCGCGTTTGATAAATAGGGTATGGTCAGAATTGCTCTGTTTGTACCCAAAGGCTGTCATGGACTTCGAAAATCTCCCGAACCAAGCTCTCGGTGATTGCTTCAAACCATACAACGATTTTTTTAATTTGCAAACCTTGCCAGCGTCACTCGAATTGGTCCCAATTCCCGGGGGTACATCCATGTAGACTTCTTCCTCTAAATTCCCATTCAGGAACGCATTCTTTACGTCAAATTGGCGTAAAGGCCAATCTTTGCTTGCTGCGAGGGAAATTAGAATTCGGACAGTATTGATCTTTGTTACTGGTGCAAATGTCTCCTCATAATCGATCCCATAGCGTCGTGTGTACCCTTTAGCAACCAACCTGGCTTTGTAACGGCCAATAGTTCCATCTGCCTTGAGCTTCACAGTGAACACCCAACGACATCCTATAGTTTTCTTTCCAATAGGTATATCAACTAACTCCCATGTTGCATTCTTTTCAAGGGCTTCCAACTCCTCATCCATCGCCTTCGCCTATTTAGGGTCAGCCAATGCATCCTGCACGTTACTAGGAATAGATACAGTAGATAATTGATCAACCACAAGTGCATGTGACTTAGATAGCCTATGAGTAGACATAAAATTGGATATGGGATATATGGTTTTGGATTTAATGTTTGGTTCATACTGTTTCTTAGGAACACCTTTAGTAGCCCTTTGTGACTTCCTAATTTCTAACTCAGATGACTCATTTAAGTGTAAAGGTACCTGAGGTAGATCATTCTGAACGGGGTCTTCGGTTGGTGGTGTAGAAGGGTGAAAATCAAAACCGTGACCTTCAACTCCTTCACTGGGGTCCATATGATTGATCATTTGTTCATTGCAAGCTTCTGTATCACTTGATGATGGATCAACTTCTTCTGCCTCAAGTGGCGTTCCAACACCTTCAATAGTAGTTTCAGACACTCCTCTTGTTTCTCCAAATTTTTCTTCCAAGTTCTCCAACTCTCCAAATATGTCACTCTCAGTGGTAGAGTAATGATTCCCTTCAAAACCACTCTCCCCCTGAGGGGAAAGTTGGGGGCTCTCTCAGAGTAATAAGGTTCAGATTCATGGAAAGAGATATCAAGAGATATAAGTAACTTGGCAGTAATTGGATCATAACATCTATAGCCCTTTTGACATTCTGCATATCCTACAAATATACACTTTCTCGCTCGAGGGTCCAGCTTGGGGTCAAGTGTGTGCCGTTGTTGTTTTGGGATGTGTACATAGGTTGTACACCCAAATACCCGAGGTTCCAAATTTGGCATGGATGGGATGGACAAAAGTTCATGCATCTTCTGAAACTCAATCACCCTGGAGGGGGTACGGTTGATGAGATAGGCTGCAGATTTCACGGCTTCTCCCCAATGTGTTCGAGGTACATTCATGCTAAACAATGAAGCCCGAACCACTTCCATCAACTGCCTATTTTTTCTCTCTGCTACACCATTTTGTTGGGGAGTATACGAATTCGAGGTCTGATGACGAATTCCATTTGATCGGCAAAATTCCATCATAGGACCATTCACAAACTCGCCACCGTTGTCGGACTGAAAAACTCTAATAGACTGGTGATATTGATTTGACACCATTTTATATAATTCAGTAAATCGTTCAAAGACTTCACTTTTATGCTTCAACAATGACACCCAGATCATACGCGTGCAATCATCTATAAAAGTTACATAATACCGAGCACCAGAAAGGAAAGAAATTTTTGCAGGACCCCAAACATCAGAATGAATTTTCATAAATGGAACTAGACTTTTATTAAAACTTGGTGGATAGGAAATACGATGGCTCTTGGCCAGTTCACAAACATCACAATTAAATTCTAAGTCACTAATATTTGAGAACAGTTTTGGTTGAAGTTTTTTAAGATACCTAAAAGATAAATGGCCTAAACGACGATGCCATAACCAAACAGCTTCCTTTGCACTATCTACCCCATTAATCTGATTAACTTGTCCCAAAAAATTCTTCTGTTCCTCTCCAAATTTTGTCAGATCCAGGTAGTATAATTTTCCCCTTCTAACACCATAACCAAGAATTCGTCGTGTCAGAATGTCCTGAAATACACAAAATACAGGATAAAAAGTCACAGTACATGCGAGAGCAACAATAATTTGACCAACAGATAGGAGATTATAAGCTAATGAAGGAACAACTAAGATTGACTCAAGTGTGAGGTCTATAGACAGGGCAACTGAACCTTCTCCGATAACCGGAGTTGGAGTACCATCAGCAGTAGAGACACTATTTTGAGAGGATTGTTTGAATTCTGTCACAAGCTTGGGATCATTGGTCATATGGTCACTTGCACCTGTATCAATTATCCATGTATTATTCAGAGTAATTCCATTCTTCATACCTGACTGTGCTACATTAGCAGAGGCTGAGCGTCCTTCATCTTTAGCAGTTGCGGTCTTGCCCAACTTTTTTCTTGGTTTCTTGGTGAAGTCCCACCACTCGGGATAACCAATCAATTCATAGCACCTCTCCTTGCTGTGACCTAACTCTCCACAGTGGCCACACTTTTGGTTTGCATATGGGTTTGATTTGTTTGAGGACCGACGGGATGCAGCTCCTGCGAAGCCTGGAGAAGCGTCCTGATGTCGTAGGACAGCCATAACCGAGGATTCGGTTGATATTGAGCGTCCCATAGCCTGTCTTTCCGATTGGACTTTACGAATATAAGCATAGCTTTGTTCTAAGGAGAGTTTAGGTTCTTTTCGTAGTATTTCTCCACGCACCTGGTCATACTCGGAGTCGAGTCCACTCAAGAACATGTGAACACGCATCTGTGACATTGCCAAAGTTTCTTGAACTACGGCTGCAACATTATCATTCTGTGAGGCCACCCTCTGATCAATTTCTTGGAACATGGCCACCAATTCATTGTAATAGGTGGGAATCGGTCGTCCGCTTTGTTTTGCTTCAAAACACTTCTTGTTCAATTCAAAAATCCGGGTTTCATCAGAGTCATCATAAAAGGTTTTTTCAACAACTTTCCAAATATCTCTTGCAATAGGAAGGCGAATATACCTGTTCATAAGTGAAGGTTCCATGGAGTCGATCAGCCAACTTTTCACCTTTTCATTGTCTGTGGCCCAAGCTTCATATTCTGCAGAAAGCATATCAGGTTCCTCCTTTGCTCCAGTTAAATATCCAACATTTCCCCGTGATCCAATCCGCATGCGCATGAGAGGAGCCCATAAGCTGTAGTTGGATTCATTTAAGACAATGCTCGTCGAGAATGTCGAGTTATCTTGGGTGGTGTAATGGTGATGGACGATTTGTGAAGGTGGCGTAGTGGTGATGGATGATTCAATATCTGTTGCCGTGTTCATCTCGTGGGCCATGAAAAGTTGTTAAAGAATTGATACCAAGAAGACAAGTTCATACAAATGATTTTAGGGTTTCAATTCAATAATAATTATTCATCCCAAAGGAGGGGTATATAACTACGCACAAACAATCTTGCAGTATCACATAATATTCTATTGCCATAGAAATTCTAATTATACTTATTTACTATATTCTATTAATAGAAAAAATCTTCTTTCAATTCTACAATTTTGATATGAGACCGAGAGATACTCTTATATGTTACGAATCTTAATTGAGTTTTTGTGATTAAATGTGTTTATGTGTATCGAAATTTACGTAAAGACATAGTAAATAGGATTAATTTTCTTGAGAATGATCACTGTCTAAATTGAATATTCGATTATTAACACACATAAATAGGGATATAGAATTGTAGATCAATTTGAATGTGTGGTTGAAAATGAAGTTTGATCAGTTATAAATAATTTATAATTTATGCCAAATGTAGGCTACATGGGTGCTTGAATAAAATTTGAGTACATTTTGTATGTCATTGTCCAATAAAAAGTAAGCAAAAGAATTAGTGATTGTAACGACAGTAGTAGTGTAACTTGGTATGTTACAAGTAGTTGTAATGGTTGCGATGACGAGTGTAACAAGGTAGGTTATAAGTGATTGTGATGTTGATAAGGTAACAAGGTGTGTTACAAGTTGTGGCATCGGCTACAACAATGATAATGAGAAGATTTGAGTGTTACAAATGTAACACAATTTGCTACAATTAATTAGTGGCGATGGTGACAAGGTGGAGTAAACAGGTGGCGATGGTGACAAGGTGGAGTAAACAGGTTGTGCAACATATTGTTTTACAAAATATAGTGTTAAAAATTAAATTAGAAAATAATAAGAAAAAAAGTATTTTGAAGAAAAAAAAATTGTATATTTGAAAATAGTTAGATTTTATATTGTATAAATAAATGAAAGACCATAATTAGTAAAATGACATAAATAAACAATTAAAAAGACACTAAATAAAATTGAGTGCAGTAGCAATTTCAATTCATCATCCAACATTCAATCTCATCTTCTTTGTGATAGCTCTCCTCTCATCGACGCCACAAATGTTGGTGCACTCAAATCTCTTTCTAACGTGCATTGCCCATTCGAAACTCATTGGACTTCTGAGAAACGCATACTCCGTGCCTAAACATACTATTTACCATGGCCTATTCTTAAGCAAACAATGTGTCTTTGACTCACGGTCTTCAATGATGCCGAAAGGGCTAGGAATCATGATGACCCCTCTAGTTTTGCATATCTTGTTTTCTGAGGTGGCACCCCAATCTCCTGGTGCTCCAAGAAGCAAAAGAAAGTGATTTACACCTCTACCGAAGATTAACATCGTGCACTTGCCTCGTGTTCTGCCGTAAGGGCTAGGAATCATTATGATCATGCACGTAACCACTTTTTTTCAAAAACTATTGATAAAAGAAGTGCAATCAAACCTTATAGTATCGAGAAATTAGATGCAAAAATCTACCCCATTTATTTTATATCTGGGCTTTACATCTATGAGTCCCCTACGTAGTAGGTCCACCCTCATGTTTAAGTCATGTTTCATATAATCGTCCCCTCCTGAGAATCCAATAGGAGACATCCATAATTGACATTTTGATCTCATTTTACTACCGTGTACTTTCAAACCCTACCTTTTTCACCACAATTGTGATTTTTTTTAAAACCAATTCAAATTTGTGCTTGCCGTCAAATTCTAGACTCAGCAAGCATTGTCCATGTGTTTATTTAACTTGTAATTTTTTTTTAAAAGTTACCATATATTTTCTTAGTGGATTTTCTGTTTCCATATATTAAAAGTTACCATATATATATTCATCATGGATTTTACTTTTTTTCTTGTTCTAAATAGGAAAGGAATTTGAATATACCAAAAACTAGACTCCTAAACACCCCAACGGATTTAACTTTTTCCTAGTTCAAAATAGTTAAGGAATTTGTATATACCAAAAATTTGTTTCCTTATCCCCCACGGAAACACGCATGCGTACCCTATATATACTTATATCCAAAACCTGAATTAGCACTCTTTAAGCAATTCATCTTAGCTTTTTGTTCAATTCTCAGGACTAGGTTTTACTTTTGCAGTTACTTAACATGGACAACCGATTTTCCAGGGGTCAACTCGGGTTCAAGCAAGAATATTGTTGTACTTCTTTCTCCAAATCCAAAAAATCTGAACTCGAATGTGGCGATAAAATTGTGATGCCCGAATCAGCCCTTCATGCATTGATGGCCAGGAATATCCCACATCCATATATGTTTCAGATTAAACCATATTACAATCCAGGGCACGTTTCTCACTGCGGCATCTCGGAATTCACCGCGGACGAGGGATTTATCAAGGTGCCGGATTGGATGATGGAGAACTTGTATTTACAAGAAGGAGAGCTTGTACTGGTCGAAAGCGCCTTACTTCCGACCGGAAATTTCATGAAACTGCAGCCGCATTCAACAAAATTCATCCAACTCTCAAACCCAAAAGCTGTTCTTGAAAAAACTCTCCGCAGTTTTTCTTGTTTGAGCACCGGGGATACCATAATGGTCACTCATAATGACCAGAAGTTTTACATTAATGTTTTGGAAACGAAACCTAGCCCTGCAATTTGTCTCATAGAGACGGATTGTGATGTGGATTTTGCTGCTCCTCTTGACTATAAAGGACCTGAAAAACCAGAAAAAGTTAAAGAGAATGCTCCAGAAAAAGTAGAAGAGGAGGAGACTGAAGAACAGACTAAATTTAGGCCATTCACGGGCAAGGGGAGACGCTTGGACGGGAAATCTGTAGAGGGTAAATTGGCTAGCAGCAAGACTCAAGAGAACAATGCGCCGACCACCAGTGGCAGCTCCGGCGGATCAGGTGCGGTTTCGGCCTCAACCACCAGTGCTGGCGGCAAGAAATCTGGAAAGCTTGTTCTTGGTTCCAACGGTTTGGAGAGATTATCAGATGACTCGAGGAATGGCTTCAAACTCGAAGAGAGAAAAGGGCAAAAATTTCAAACTTTTACGGGCAAGAAACATGTACTGGGAAGCCTATAGTTGGTTTATTAGTCGGCTCCTTTTTAGTTTCATCTTCATAGTTTATTTCGTTGAATTTTATTCAATATTAGGATGCTCACAGATTTTTAGGATTTGGCTACTTAATTGTATGCTCATAAATTAACGGGAATACAAAAAGATTGTTATTATTGGAGTAATCACCAAACCCAATGTCCATACTTGTTATAAATCTTAAAGAGATATTATGTTATCAGGATGATGAATGAATACTTGATAATCTATAAGTTTAGATGACTTTCCTATTTTTTTACTTTAAAAGAGTCGAGTGTATTCTATATATATATATATATATATATATATATATATATATATATATATATTGTTATAATGAAATACGTAATTGAGTTTAGACTCCATTACTTTTCTTCAACTGTTCTTTCTTTTTCATTTAATTTTGTAATAAATTATCAACACGAATATTTAGCTAATGAGCTAGAAAAAAAAAATTCTCTCTCAAGGAAAGGCTAATAATTGACTATAATAATTTTGATGACGTGATTTTGATGATAAAGAAAAAATAGATATGTAATATGTTGTTGCTTTTGCAGAACAAATTTCATATTAGATTAAATATTTGAGGAAAAGAGTACATTGTTGTTCCTCATAGAACACTATCTTAAATATCAATATTTATTAAAATATTATATAGATTGAAAAGAAGTACGAATCATGGATAAGAATATTTTAGAAGAATATTGTGTCGTTCATCAAGAAGCATAAAATTTATTACTCTGTGTTCAACAAGACCATATATGTATTTCGGTTTATATCTACGTGTTCTTGTTGAAATAACTACCATCTGCTTTAATTTGTTTTTCACCTTTTTCTTTATTTCTTGTTTCTTTTTATTTTGTTTAGATCAAAACACAGATTTGGATTCCTCTTAAATTTGGAAATAAATGGAAAATAATATGTTTCGGCATGATAGTAATGTTACTGCTAAAGAGATTATTTGATAGAAGGTTAACTAATTTACATAAGGCTGTTTGTGTGTGTGTGTCTCTCTCTCTCTCTCTCTCTCTCTCTCTCTCTCTCTCTCTCTCTCTCTCTCTCTCTCTCTCTCTCTCTATATATATATATATATATATATATATATATATATATAGTTTAAGAGATTATTTGATAGAAAGTTTGTGTATATTCATAAAGACATATGGAGTCCACATGTACCATAAGATTGGATTAAGTCAAAAAGATATATCGAGTCTTTATGTATAATCAATTTAGTAATGTATTTAATTTTTAAAAATATATTATTGTATTGTACATATATCAATTAATTGCATGCGTTTGCCAATTACCAACAATGCGCTCCAGAGGAAGAAATGTGAGGTTGAGATTTTTGCGGTGAGCATGGAAGAGAGCCAAGCAGGGTCAAAGGTTGAAACACTACAACGTTCCCATATTATTCAATATAGTTGAATTTTAGAATGATTAAGGGTCTGTTTGATAGGTAAAGGCGAAAATGAATTGCAATTTCATGTTAGTTGAAAAATAAAAATTCACCAAACCCATAATAATTCGTTTTCCATGAAAATAAAGAAAATGCAGTTTAAAATAGTTGTACCTTGGAATTCGAATTTCATTTCCATCTTCGTATCAAACGGTCAAAGTGAAATTCGTTTTCCTCGTATGTAACATTTTTCATGGAATTCATGTCTATCAGAACGGACCCTAAGGGTCCGCTTGATAGCAAGGGTGGAAATGAAATAAATTGCAGGGAATTGAATTGCCTGAAATTGTTTTATCGGGAACTGAATTAAAGGTGTTTGATTGGTATAATTTTCCGCATTTCTATTATAATACGTTTGACTTATTTTTTTATGCAAATTGTCAATTAAATGAATAAATTTTTTTATCATTGGGGACAAAATATGTTTAGATTGTCAAAAAAAAAAAAAAAAAATAAATAAAATAAATTTTTATTTTTTATTTTTACGTTTGGCTTTGTTTTGCATGAAATTTGTCAATTAAAGGGATAAATTTTTTTACACATTATCTTAGAATTTGTTTATATTGCTAAAAAAAAAAAAAAAAAAAGTTGGAAACCAATTCCCACCTATATAGCAAGTCATTGAATTCCACGGAATCACGCTTCAAGTGGTTGTACCTTGGAATTGGGTGGAAATCAATTCCATGAAAAATAAACGCTATCAAACAGCACAAAAGTGGAAGTTGAAATTCGATTCCAATTTTTAGAAAAAATTTGGACGTATCAAACACATCCTAAGTATAAGTTTTTACAGATGAATTGTGCTTTGAGATGCAACCTGCATGAGAGAGCGGCCACATAGAACATGATTATTTAATTGTCAACTTGAACTAGTTACATGTATTGGTCAAAACGGTCATTTGTCCCAGATGACATTACAATCATGTTAACAAATTAATTATTCAATTTATTTTTTCTTCATTAGGGCACATGTTAATTTAATATATTGGAGGAAAAATTCCTCTCTTAAAAACTCTACGTTAATTGTTCACTATTACACTGTCAAGGATTATTTATTTCAAAATTTACTCATTTGCTTCGAAAGTAAAAATTAGAGAGGGGCTTTGTGTACATCATTGATACACATCATTGTACACATCCCTCTCACATGAGAGGGGGTCCGCGAATATTTTAATCATCATGGGCCCCCTCTCATGTGAGAGGGGTGTGTACAATGATGTGTACTAATGATGTACAACTAATTTTTTTCTAAAAATTATTATCTAAATTAGTAAGGATCTTTTGGCAGCAACTCAAGGTGAAAGGCTTAAAATTAAGGCTAGAAGAGACAAGATGACTATGGAGGTTGAGGCGGCTACTTCTTGTGGGTCTCATTTATCATTTGTGCTCGAGGTGTCGATCTCTGTAAAGTGTTGGAAGGAAGAGTGGTTTTGGGTCAGTAGGAAGTGGCAGATCGTATTTGATGAAGCTTTTCCTAACCTGACATTTCTTGGGGACTATTCTGATGTCTGCAAGTTTTGTTTGCTGGAGTGGGTGTGAACATTTTTTGCATTTACTTATATTTTACTTAGGGTTGAGCAAAAATTCTGAATCGAACTGACTCGAATCGAACCCGAAATAAATTGAGCGGTTCTTTGTAAGTGAAATACACGAACGAATAAGAACCGATTTTTTTTTTTTTAAATTTTTAAATTTTTATATATGGGATAAATCAAATTATTTTAATATTTTAAAAATAAATTAGCAAATTTTATATTTGTGATTAATTCTCCGCCTCCCAAGTACATTGTATTGGAATATTGTATGACTGTTAAGGTTGAAGCCACAAAAAATGAGATCATGAAATTATTGTATGTTATGTATAACCAATACAAGGGATGTCATTCTTCAATCAATAGAGCTAGTGGGAGGGGGAGGGGAAGGGGAAGGGGGAGGGAGGATGGAGTCTCTTTGTTGGATGATGAAGATTGGGATGATTGTAATTTTGATTTTGGGTACAAAAAATTGAAAACTACCAAAATGGATTTTTCTAGATAAGATGAGGTGCAACGATATCTAATGGAACCCACTGAAGATGCTAATGATGAAAATTTTGACAGTTTGAATTGGTGGAAGATCAATAAATCAATATTTGAATTTTTATCTAAAGTTGCGAGGGATGTTCTTGTCATTCATGTATCTACAGTTGTTTATGGGTCATCATTTAATACTGGAGAGCACATTCTTGATCCATTTAGGAGTTCTTTAACTCTTAAAACAGTTGATGTCTTGATTTGTACACAAAATTGGTTAAGAGAAGAATCTAGACTTTTGAGAATTTTTGAAGATAGAGTTTGTATTGAAAATATTGAGTCTATAAGGGCATTGAAATATGTAATAAAATATATATTATATTTTTTTCTTATTCAATTATATTAATTGAACAATTTTTAATTAATTTATGTTTGTTAATTGTGATTTTTCAATTTTTCTTGTAGAGTTTCTTAGTATCTAGTATGATAAGTTAAGCAATTTATGGTTAAATCAAAAGTTGGTATGTATTACTGTATTAGCAATACTTTAAAATATCTTATCTCTATGAGTCTATAACTTCTAATTTATATGGATCACAAATATTTTAATATTACTAATTTATTATTGGTAAATTAATCTTATTGAACAACTTGTTATTTATATGTTATTAAATTGAAATACGTTAATTTGTAAAAGTTAAGATTGAACATGTCAGACTGTAGCGTTGTTATAAACGTTAAAAAAATTAATTATAGTATGAAATCGAACAGAATCGAACCCGATCGATTCCAAAATTATATTTGGACCCGAGGGTTTCGTTTACTAACTACCCGAAATTTTTTGATTCACAAAAGATATGTCCCACAAAGAGAAGGTGAAGTTGTCACTCACAAAAGCAAAAGAAAGGGAACACACAGCCACCTAAAAACTACTGACGACGAACAAAGGGGGAAAGACACAAGCTGATGCTTTTGATTTCTTTAGGGGTGTATTCAATAAGGACTTTTAAAGACTTTTTGAGATTTAAAAAGTTTAGGGCCTTCAACATAGATTTTTTTAGACTCTCTAATAGTATTTTCAATATTTCTTTTTCTTTTTTCCTTCTACAAAAGTTAGAGTCATGATTAAATTTTTTTTTTTCAATGGGTTATATTTGTTTCTATTTTTCATTTTTCTTTCTCTCTCTTATATATATATTTTTTATCTCTATTTATTATGAAAAAAATAAAATTAAAGATTCTTATATATATATTACTTTTTTCATCATTTTTATGAAAAAATATCTATTTTAATTAAAATTTATAAGATCTTATATAAGAAAAATTAATTTATAATTAAATTTAAATATATTGATTTCTTATTTACTCTTTAAAGATGCATCAAATTGATAATATTGAATATTAAATTATTTATTTATTTTTTACGAAAGAATAATATAAAATTAAGGTGGCTTAAATTTTTATTCTTGTAAAAATATTTTTTATTATATGGGGACGTGAAAAGGAATTTGAGGAACCACCACCTCGTATATTAGAATTTCACACAGTTGTTCTATACCCGCCTAAATTCATTTTAAATGAAAATCTCTAAAAACCTTTTGAATTCTATAAAAGTTTATAAAAATTTTAAAACAAAAGTCTATAGAAATCTACGAAAGACTACCGTTAATTCCATACAAATCTATAAAAAATAAAAAAAATAAAAAAAATTCATGAAATTCATAGAAATCATCATTTAAAAAAAAAAAAAATCTTAAAAGTCTCAATTGAAAACACCTCACTTTATTGCCACATTTAAACAATTCACAAAGAAAGTGGATATATATATATATAGGCAATCGATTTTTTAAGTCAACCACACAAATGGGCCAAGCCCAATGTTTGGTCCAACACTCCACAATTTAATGGACCATAACTAGCAAATGAGCCATGAGTAACATTAATTAAAATGCTGCTTCAAATGGCCTGGTTAAGTTTATGGTTGAGCTTTTAGTTTGGGTCCTTGTAATGTTAATTCAATTCTCGATTGAAACCTACAAGTAGAACTCAAAATGTTAAAACATCATTGTCCCGAAATTTATTGGATATCAACTAAAACACAACACAACTCCACCTTGATGCTTATAAATCTACAAGTCAAAGATACCAAGTTAATACTTGTTTAATCAAGGTATCCAAAATAAATCATAGACCTTACCAATGTCTCGCATCCAAAACATACACCATACCTGCTAAGTGTACCCATCAGGGGCTAGGATCAAACCCCAGTACAATAAAAAAATACATAATGATCAATCAAGGGCATATAATAACCCACAATTACACATTTGCGATGAAAGCACATCATAGGATAATATACATAGATCTTTTCAACATTGTTAACATGCACGAGAACAAAAATTAACACAAAATTAATCAAATAAATTGTTAATATATGCAACCAATGAATAAATGCCCCTAAGAAAAGATCTCAGCACAATTACCCTATCCCATTACATGTAGCTCGTTTATAGAGAAAACATATCTCCTATCATGCTTAACTGATAAACCACTTAAGATCTCGATTCAATGGGATTTTCCTCTATCACTATCTCACAATCTCTCAAACTAGGTAGATAATAGGTTTCTACCAAATAGAGGTAATAGGAGTGTCACTCTCTCTCACTCCACACGATTAGGATTCTAACAATAGGATTTCAAAACATTTGAACACCACATCTCTTGTGATCTAGATGCCAATCCTACACACACCCTCACATGTCACCAATGCACCCTCGGACTTCTACGTCAATATTACCATTTATCCACCATAAGATTACTCTAACACCACAAAGCACAATATTGATATTCTCAACATGGATGAAATGTTTATATCTCTAAGTCATTAAGAGTCCTATGATCTTGTACAAAAGTTGGTTATAACCAAAAAATAAAAATAAAAATGAAGTGTACCCATCGAATTACAAGCATATAACCGAGTTGCTACTTATACAATATATAGAGTATTGTTTGTATTGAAGATTGACAATATTTGTAGCACTGTAACTATATGATATTTTCAAAGTATGAAAACAAGTGGGCAACGTTTGTGGGAATTTTTAAAATATTTTCATTAATGTTACGTGGCTTAAAATCTTAGGGGGCGTTCTCTTCGTGTTTCAATTTTGTGTTTTGAGTTTTGAATTCGTTTTGTGTTTTGTGTTTTGGGTGTCCATTTTGAGATTGTTGAAAACTCGTTATTTTTGTCGTTGTGAAAAAATATTTCTCAACCTGTGTTTTTTGAGTTTTGGCAGATTTGCGAAGAAAACAGCCAAAACATAAAAAAGTTATTTTCTGTTTTCTTCACAAAATTTTTAGCCGTTTTCAAGAACTCGTTTTCGAAAATGGGAAAGAGAACGCGTTTTCAATGTTTTGGAAAATCGAAAATTGAAAATGGCCCGAAAACAGTAAAGAGAACGCCCCCTTAATGTTTATGGCTCAATTTAATCCACCATGAGATTAGTCCAACACCATAAAGCTCAACTAAATATCACTAAGGTTGCCCATGAATCCACAAATCATTTTTCCCACAAAAGGAAGGTGAAGGTGGCATCACAAAGAGAAGAGAAAGGGAACACACGGTTGCCTAAAAGCTGCTCACAAACAAATGGAAAAAAATATGGCGGCTGCTTTTGATTTCTCTTAATTTCCACACTTGAACAATTTACAAAGAAATGGGAGATAGATATAGGGAGACAATTATGTGTTGTTTCAGCCACCCCCCCCCCCCCCCCCCCCCCCCCCGCGAACATTTTAAAAAAAGAAAAAGAAAAAAAAAAGCATTTTGCAATAGAGTTCTGATGGAGAATGTGTAGTTAGTGGTGTCAAGATGGGCGGGCCGGACGCGGCCCGCCCGGCCCGCCCGGAGGTGGCCCGGCCCGCGAACCGGCCCGCGAACCGAACGGGCCGGTTCATGGGCCGAATTTTTTATTCATCGGGCCGGGCCGGGCTTGGGGGAAACCGGCCCGCGGTTAACGCGGGCCTATATTTAAAAAAAAAAAAAAAAAAAAATATTTACCATTTATTTTTTTCAGTGATAATTTTTGAAAAAACAAAAAAAAAAAAAAAAAAAAAAAGGCTTGCGGTCCGGGCCGGGCCACTTGGGTTTTTTGGCGGGCCGGGCCGGACCGGCCCGTAAGCCCGGATGGTGCGGGCTTTTTTTTGTTTACGAGCCGGTCCGGGCCGAAAGGTTAGCGGGCCGGCCCGGCCCGGCCCGCCCGTTTTGACACCCCTATGTGTAGTTAAAAAATAAGAAAAAAATTTGAGTTTGCGTGTAATAATATTTTATTGAAGAATTTGTAATTGAAGTAGGGTCAAATCACCGTTCAAGAATGCATTTTGATAGAAAAAATTGGGCTCAAACAAGAGCTGAATTAAGTCAACCACACATGGACCAAGCCCAAAATTTGGTCCACCACTTCACAATAATGGACCATCACAACCGAATGGGCCATTACCTGGTTAAGTTTTGGGTCGAACTTTTGGTTTGGTTCTGAACTTGTGTTAATTCAATCATCAGCCGAAACCTATTAATAAAACTCAAAACATTAAATATTACCGTCCTGAAATTTATAGGGTATCAACAAAAATCCAACATCGTATGATGATATTACCTCAAAAGAATCACTTCAGAGGAACACAGCGAGAGAGGTGGCCAACCACTTTGGAGGAGGTGCCCAAGAACCTTGTCCAATTGCCCAACCACCTCAGAAAGGTATGGGGAAGAAAGGTGGGGTGTTGTTTAGCCTCTTGCTTCGTCTTCACCTAGCTGGCTACCACATGGTCTGCCTCGTATGATAAGGAGTAACAAATGCAAGTCCATATTTGTTGGGCACATAATGAATTTATCATCATAACCATCAAAGAAAAATAGACTAAGGTTTTCAATGAATGACATAGTGGATGAGAAATTTTCGAGAAGGTGTTACTAATGAGTTCCAACGTTAAATATTCATCTTATGTTGTCATGTTATATAGGATTGGAATTTTGGGGTGTTTCCGATTGTCTTGCATTCATATCTGTTTGCATATGTGCATGTTTTCATATGTGTGAGAGATAGAAAGAAGTGATGTGCCGGCTTGCTTTATTTTTTTAGCCCTTCGTTAGTTTGGAATAATTTGTATTTTTGGTAGAAGAGTTTTTTAACGAAGTCTTATTGGGTCAATTTTTTTCTAAAACTGTTTTAATCACTTTCAAAAAATTATCGAAATAAATTCAAAAAATAGTTTTTTAATCTCAAAAATAGCCTTTAACTTTCAAAAGCCATGTCATAGGCCTAGAAAGACATAAAAGTGTAATGTACTACCAAAAAATGCATTGACATTGTCCAGTTTTTTAAGAATAAAAAAAATAATGTGGTCATGACAACTTATCTCGCTCGAGAGGACGGCTTTAAGGGTGGGGTGGATTAGAAACTGTTCGGACACCGAACAAGTTATGATTCATAGGTAGAGGAAAGTATCTTGCATCCAATAAATATCAGTAATTTGGGTATTGCTATCTTATCCTAGGAGTTATTGGCAGTCCCATTCACATCTCGCTATCGCTATTATGTCCGCTGGCTTGTTTTCCCACTTCTATATTTTCATTCCCCCCCCCCCCCCCCCCCCCCCGCTCCCCCATCATCCAATATATATAAAGTCGTTAAAGAATTACCGAACATTGAACAACTGAACATGCAGTGCTAAAAGGACTCTAGTGTTTGTGATTTTCTAATCAAAGTACATGGAAAACTAAAAGATTTTCAAACCTGAAGTGTTAAAACTTAAAATCATTACTAGCTTTGTCAAAACAAATTATAACAAACAACTATTTTGTCCTTTGATCAAATTCTTAGTAAATTTTAAAAAAGTTGATAAAATATGTGATTGAAAAATTGATAAAATTTTTGAATCAGATAAAATGCGTGATTAAAATTAATTGTTGATTTTGACTTAAATTTTTATATATTATTTTAGCTAAGCCAAATCGGGCTTTAGATAGATTTTGTACCTAAAGTTGATTTTTGCAAATTTTTTTATGACAAAGCTAAGGCCCTGTTCTCTTTGCCGTTTTCTAGTCGTTTTCTATTTTCAATTTTTCAAAATGGTGAAAACGCGTTCTCTTTCTCATTTTCGGAATTGAATTTTTGAAAACAAGAAAATAATTTGTGAAGGAAACCCAAAACGTGATTTTCATGTTTTGGGCGTTTCCAGCCAAAATCGAGAAAATGCGGAAAACGCATGGCCCGAAACATACAGTGTCTCTGTCTCCCTCACACATCTCTCTCTCTCTCTCTCTCTCTCTCTCTCTCTACGCCCGTTAATGCACAAATTCCAACCGAACTCTCTAAGGTTGAAGCTGTCAATCCAACTGTAAGTGTTATACTCTAGGTCCAATCGATTTAGGTTGTAAACACTTTTTTAATATGTTTAATGCATTTATTTTGTCAAGATCTATTGTTTATTTAAATTGTATTCTGATGAATGATATTAAATAATAGAGTTTATAAATTCAAGTTTCAGTAGTTTGTTAATCACAAGGAATTGTGATTGTGAGATACAAATTACGTTTGATTGAATCTTAAACAATTCATGGTCGTAAGTAAGAACGAGATAAGGATATCGTTATTACGGATACACCATCACGTGAAGCCTTTCTTACTTATGAAGTAAGGAGCTGATCTCACAAGCTAAAGTGTAGTGACACTTAAATGAACACGTGAATGTTTTGTTATAGAACAAAACGTTGGAGACCCGCTGGGGAGATTCCACATGGATAGCTATCTGAGTGTTAATGGTTAATCTCCAATGTTCGGTAGTGAAATTGATCCTTCGACTTGAGGTCATAATAGCATCTTATGTGGGGACAGTCATACTTTGGTGATACTTGAAGTTGCTCTGTCAAGGGCCGCTAATACGGCGTCGTTCGGGTATGTCAAGAATCATATGAAGGTTGTGAATGATCAATAGAGGATTCGTCACTCTTAGATAGTAAGAGTTTGTGATCTACATTTCATCCAATTAAGTTAATAATGAAATCCTTGGCCAATGTGTATACATAAGTCGAAAAGGAGTTTTCGACTTATATTGACTTAATAGTGGAATGAAAGATATGATCAATAATTGAAATTGACACATATCCATATCTCGTAATTGATCGGATCATATTGACGAAGAGATTATAGTTTCACGATAAACGAACGAGTTTGGTTTTGTCATACCACGTGACATTTTCCATCGCATGTATTGCCTTGACACATTGTTAGATGTCAATCTGGGACGACGGATGTGAATTAGTATTAAATCAAAATAGTGTTTTGGTTTATCGATTTTGATTAGATCAAAATAATAATTCACGTCGTTAGGCATCGTGATTGGGAACCTAATAGGTCACACACAAAACGAGAATTAGAAGATTGAGAGTTACCAATTAATTAATTGACAATCGTTGGATAATTAATTAATTGGATTACTTATTAATAGGCCCGAATTAATTAATAAGATTGATTAATTCATGGACCGGATTTAATTAATTAGATTAATTGAATACTGGACCAGGTTAACTATAAGGGACGGGCCAAGCCCATTTGGGCTTATATAAATAAGTTGCTAGGATTTTAAAGTTGTAGAAATTTTTCATTATTCTACTTGCTAGCACAAGAAATAAAATCTTGATTTTTCTCTCTACATTGTTCTCTGTGTGGATACTATTGGAGACTGGACAATTGGACAACTGTAGGAGACAGATCAGGATTGCTGAAACAGAAGGAATAGCAAAGGAGTTTGCAGATTTCACAAAAGGTAAAAATCTATATCACAATTTCTATCTAAACACAAAGCAAATCCTTGGTGGGAATTGAAAATTTGTTATATTTTCGCTGTGCATGTTTAAGTAAATTTCCAACACTAACTCCTTCATTATTAAAGGATCGAAGGCTCTCTCTCTCTCTCTCTCTCTCTCTCTCTCTCTCTCTCTCTCTCTCTGTACCATTTTCAGGTGTTTCTGGATTGCCAATACTGGATTTGTTAATGGATTGCCATTAAAGGGTCTTTGTTTAAAGTTGAAACCCAGAAAAAATAGAGGTGGAAATGATGTCAATTTGGTTGTTTCCACTGCTGCAAGCACCGTTAGCGACGGTGATGGTGGTGGCGGAGGTAGATTTTACTTCAATTTCACTGGGTTTCCATTTCCTCTTGGCCCCTTTCTCAACAGGCATCCTAGATACGAGGTTAGCTTTGTAATTGGAACAATTCCTCTTCGTTTAGAAATGTTGCAAAAGCCCCACATTTTGCAACGTTTTAAAAACGTTGCAAAAAGTGGCGCTTTTGCGACGTTGCAAAAAGTAAGGATTTTTGCAATGTTTTAAAAACGTTGCAAAAGGTCCCCCGCTCTACGGCAACACTAAGATTTACAACATATGGAAAAACGTTGCAAAAACCTTTTAGCAACTTTTTTTAACGTTGCAAAAGGATATTTTTGAGAACCGAGAGTTGTTCATAAGGAGTCTAGACGCGTAATGAATATAATTTGGTACAGGTGTTGAACAGGAGATATACATATCGAAATTCTGTTTTGCAGATACACATACATTGGCTTTTTGGTTTTTGCTCTAGCTACTGAAAATGCAAGTTTAGATTATATTTATACTGTGGGGTCTTAGTGCAAGTTTGAAGATTTTATAGAAGTGCGTGTAGGAAAACCTGGAGCTTGATTGTTGTTTTTTTGTTGACTTTATTTCGAATTTACTGTTGGTGGGGTGCATTTAAGTGAGCTTTTTGGTTAGAAAGTAAATACGCTGTAGTTGAGATGAAGATTTTCTTGAGGATAGAATATCTAGTACCTTGATTATTGATTAGTCATAACCAATACCTTTTGGCTTTGATGTTTAATAGAAAGATCTCAAAGCGAAGACTTCGTATATTGCAAGAAATTATTCTTTTTCCTTTTTAGATAGATAGAAAGTGCCGTGTTTGAACTAGCCAAGGGTATAACTGATCATTATGCCACCTCATAAAATTTTCTATTTAATCCAGAAAGTTAACCCATCGTCGAGATAAATATGCGCGTGCTTTATTTGTTTTCGTTTTTGAAAGCAGTGCATTTACTTCCTTTGTTCTGGTCATAGGAATTGACAAAATTCCCCCTTCCCCTTTTCCTAGTTGCACTTAATGATGATTTAAGGCCTATGATTTGCATCAATTGAGGTTTGAGAAGGCTACAATGTCTGAAGAGGCTGCACATATGATGCTGGTATATGATGATCCCTCGAATTAAAGATCCTTATCTTTGGATGATATAAGCAGTGCCGAAGAATCACCAGTTGAAACAAGACTGTCCTTAGAAACAACAAACGATGCTATTCCATACACTGGGCAAAGATTTGCAACTCATGATGCTACTTACGAGTTTTACAGTGAATTTGCAAAAAGGTGTGGGTTTTCGATTCGGCGTCATCGTACAAAAGGTAAAGATGGTGTTGGGAAAGGTTTCACAAGGCGTTACTTTGTCTGCTTCGTTACAGTTTGCACCTATCTTTTCAATTTTCTCATGTGGTCCCACATTGAATGAAGATGGCTCTTCTCATTTGGCTGAGGGAGCAGACAGGATCCTCATCGAATGAGGAAGGTTGAAATGATGTGTATGATAAGAAAATATGAACTATATGACCGACCAACCTGATGCCCGAGGTGGGTATAAAATTTGTATTCATGTGTGCGCTAGATTGGGGTTGGTGGTGTTACTATGTTATGGACCATTAAACGATGGTATGTGTGCAGGATGGACTAGACAACACTTCACATAATTAAAGATGAGAAGACGATAAAATCTTTTCTTAGCGATCTTTGTATAAGAGAAAAAATTCGTTATTTTGATGGTATTCTTCTAAGAGAGTATGGAGTCTTTCAGCTTCTATTTTTTCTCTAACGATATGTTGCCATGAATTGTGTAGGCACGATATGTATATAATCAACTTGGTTACTGCTGTAGAAATAGTCATCTTAGGACTGCAGTTGCTCAGACCTCTTGTATATTTGAACATATTTTTAACTAGAGTTTTGAAAAGGGGGTAAAGCGTGACTGTATGGCGAGGAGGCTTAGAAGAATTTTTTAGAACAATGCTTTTAATGGTAGAACAACAAAATGTACTAAAAGTAGTTGTCACATTTTACTTAATTTTGTTTTATTTATTTTCATATTTTTTTTGAGTTGTCTGGTTTATAATTTTTTGTATCTCCTTTGTATCTTTACTGCAGAGCAGAAATAATTTTGACGATATTACATACAACGAATACAATTCAATAATGATTTAATTGTGGAATTTATGGTTGGATTCTAACTTTCTATATTGTGTGTTTAATTAATGTAATCGTATCTATTGAATTGTGTGATCGAATTTAATTTAGTTTGTGTTTTTATATATGGAAAAAAAAATTCAAGATTCACCAACTCCAAAATGTATATGTTTAATAGCATATTCACATTAAACTATTCAAATTTATTGAATAATCAGATTTATTGAATAAAATATTGTAAAAAATTATTATCAAAATTTATATGTTATTTTAATATCTGAAAAAATATTTCAAGATTCAAGGATATTTCAAATTTATATATTATTTAATACTATATCAACAATAAACTATTAAAATTAATTGAATAATCAGATTTTTTGAATAAAATATCATTAAAAAAATTCTCAAAACTTCAAAGTAAACGCGTTTTCAATTTTATGTTTTGATAAACGGTTTCTCAAAATGACAAAAAAAAAAAAAACGTATTTTCAACAATTTCAAAACAGACACTCAAAATACAAAACGAATTCAAAATACAAAACACAAAACTAAAACACAAAAAGAACGGCCCCTAAGCCTTCTCATAAATCTTCACGGGCCAACGTTGAGAGTTGGAATCCTTGCATACTTACAGCTTTTGCTGTACGAATTAAGGTTTTTAAAAGATATATAATCTCTACTCTCTAGATTAATTTATACTTAATTGTTACCTGTGAAGAATAACATATATGAAATGTAACAATTTTGTCAGCCTATTCAAATGTCGGACAAAGAGGATGATGGTAGAAGAAACTTGAATACTTTTAAGTTAGAGTTGTTTTGAAGAGAATTGCTTGAATGGAAACTCATGACTCCTCGTACTTGTTTATAGGTAGGTCACTGAGTTTAACAAAGATTAAATTCTACTAAGGGTTCTTGACCTTTTGTAAGTGTGGCATCTATGTCATCAACCTATCCGTTGTTACACTCGTATCCCCAAATTTTAAAATTATGGCATCAATGACCTCAACTAACAAAAAATATTTATTTGAGTGTTAAATGGTCACGTGATGCTGGGTATGATTTGAATCAAGGAGACAGATTCATGAACTAGTACATAATAAAGGTATTGTTGGATTTTTCTTAATATCTTGGATTCTTGGACGGGTTAGAATTAGTATATATATGTTATAACCTTATAAGCCTACTATCAAACCATGAAAATCTAATGTTCTCTCTTTTACTCTCTTTTGTTGGTTTTTATTATTCATTATTATTGTCTCACATAGTACAACATTAATGATTGAAAGATTGGTTAGACATTCTTGATATTGTACAAGATATTTTCCTACAGGAGCTTCACAGGTCCCTCACTGTAAGGGCGGCCCCCCCATGTATCTTAAAAAAAAATTGCTTGGAGCTTGTCATTTTGTGTGTTGTCTGGTCGGGATCTGTGAAATAGTTTCCTATACGTGAGGCATTCGTTGGATCTTGAGACTTGAAGTGGACACCGCACTGATTCGTTTAAATGCAAGATTACTAATTAATTAATCTTTAAATCTGAAAATTAACGGAGGAATCAAATTCGCACGTTGTCGATAATATCTCCTTATATAATAAAAGAGTGAGTTTGTTTTTTGCCACGTGTCGGCATTTTGTATCGTGCGTCATTTTTTTATTTTTTTTTCTTTTATTGTTATTATATATTTTGTATCGTGCGTTCTTTTTTTTTTTTTTCTTTTCTTGTTATTATATATATATATATATATATATATATATATATATATATATCAAATATTTTTTAAATATTCAATTATAATAACACCAAAAATTAAATTAAAATAATTTTAAAATTTAAAATCTTCACACTAATAAAAATATTTAATATATAATAAAAAAAATATCAGATATTTCCTAAATATTTAATTATAAAAATACCGAAAACTAAATTAAAAATTTTTTAAAAAATTAAAATCTTCACGCTAATATATATATATTTTTTGCGTCTCAAAATTTTGATAACAATCTATCTAACTTTAAAAATTCAAACGAAGTCGAAATATTATATTCTTAATATCAAACGAAGTCCAAATGATATAGAAAATTTATCGATTTGATCAGCGTACAATCATTTAGGAATTTTTAAAGTTAGTTTGTTATCGAAATTCTAGAAATATTACTTCTACATTGACGCGCCGTAACTTTTGGTACGATTGACCGTTTCGCACACCATTAACGTTGTGAAATACTAGGCCGTGAGTACTTCAAAATGATATTAAGAATGTAATATTTTGATTTCGTTTGATATCCCGAATTGAGCCCGAAAATTGAGACAAAAAACAAGTAATTTCAATAAAAAGACGAGTTATACGTTTTTTTTAATATACGCGTTTGATGTCCGTTTGACTATTTTCGATATTCATTTAGATCATTCGATATATCTACGGTATAGTTCTCGAAATGAGCTTCGAGATGATATAGAAAATTTATGGATTCGGGTAGCGTACAATCGTCGAAGAATTTTTAAAGTTAGCTTGTTATTGAAATTTTCGAAATATTAGTTTGAAACTGCGTACTTTGACGTAACGTAACTTTCGCTACGATTGGCCGTTTCACACACTATCAATGTCGTGAAATATTAGGCATTGAGTTCTTCAAAATGATATTAAGAATGTAATATTTCGACTTCGTTTGATATCCCGAATTAAGCCCGTAAATCAAGGCGAAAACATAAGTTTTTTTAGAAAGAAAGAAAAAAAAAAGTGTATGCATCTCCGTGACAGTGTCACGGAGATGGCTACTTTATTTATTTATTTATTTTTTCTTTTCTTGTTATTTTTTATATATATATATTATCTTAATTCTAAAAATATATAATAAATATATAATTTGACAAAAAAAAATCAAATATTTTTTAAATATTCAATTATAACAACACCAAAAATTAAATTAAAATAATTTTAAAATTTAAAATCTTCACACTAATAAAAATATTTAATATATAATAAATATATCATTCGCAAAAAAAAAATAATACGTATCGACAATTTGTATAAAAAAAAACTATAAATGTCAAAAAATATAAAAAATTTTAATGTAAAAAAAAATTTTGAAGTCAAATTTTTTTTAATAAAAAGATTAGTTATATGTTTTTTTAACACACGTTTGACGTTAACTATTTTCGATATTTATTTAGATCGTTCGATATATCTATAATATAGTTCTCGAAATAAATTTCGAGAGGATATAGAAGATTTATGGATTCGACTAGCGTACAATCGTTGAAAAAATTTTAAAGTTAGTTTATTATCGAAATTTTCGAAATATTAGTTTGGAATGACCTACTTTGACGCGCCGTAACTTTTGCTACGATTGACCGTTTAGCACACCATTAATGTCGTGAAATACTAGGGCATGAGTACTTCAAAATGAAATGAAGAATGTAATATTTCGATTTCGTTTGATATCCCGAATTGAGCCCGAAAATTGAGACAAAAAACAAGTAATTTCAATAAAAAGACGAGTTATACGTCTTTTTTAACACACGCGTTTGACTATTTTCGATATTCATTTAGATCATTCGATATATCTACGATATAGTTCTCGAAATGAGCTTCGAGATGATATAGAAGATTTATGGATTCGGGTAGCGTACAATTGTCGAAGAATTTTTTAAATTAGCTTATTATCGAAATTTTCGAAATATTAGTTTGAAATCGCGTACTTTGACGTAACGTAACTTTCGCTACGATTGACCGTTTCACACACCATCAATGTCGTGAAATATTAGGCCTTGAGTTCTTCAAAATGATATTAAGAATGTAATATTTCGACTTCGTTTGATATCCCGAATTAAACCCGTAAATCAAGGCGAAACCATAAGTTTAAACAAAAAAAAAAAAAAAAATGAGTATTGCCGTGACCGTTTCACGGAGATGGCTAGGCCATCTCCGTGACTCTTTTTTTTTTTTTTTTTTTTATTATATATATATATATATATATATATATATATTATCATAATTCTAAAAATATGTAATAAATATATAATTTGACAAAAAAAATATCAAATATTTTTTAAATATTCAATTATAACAACACCAAAAATTAAATTAAAATAATTTTAAAATTTAAAATCTTTACGCTAATAAAAATATTTAATATATAATAAATATATCATTCGTAAAAAAATATATCAGATATTTCCTAAATATTCAATTAAAAAAATACCGAAAACTAAATTAAAAAATTTTAAAAAAATTAAAATCTTCGCGCTAATATAAATATTTCTTGCGTCTCAAAATTACTGTTAAACCTACTATATATATCCTATCCTAATCCTAAAAATATCTAATATATAATAAATATACAATTCGACAAACCAAATATCAAATATTTCCTAAATATTTAATTATAAAAACACCGAAAACTAAATTATTTCTAAAAATTATTTCTCTCTATTCAACTTTTATGACTAATACACAAAATTTTTTCTACAGTAAAAAATTAATTTGTGTAAAATAACGTAAAATTACCTACGCTAATATATAACCAACTATATTACAGCACGTGTTTTGCACGTGCCTTCCACTAGTTTGGATAGAAAAGACAACTTGAAATGGACAATATGTTTTGTTTTCTAGCGGCTGCACAATAGAATCCTGCCAACATACTGGTCCAAGGGACTGCTTTATATGTTTGATTATGATGGAACAACTTGTCAATGGGCTAGGTCACAATGTTTAATTATCATTCATAGTTGACTAATACTACTTGAAAACACATTGAATTGATGTTTACAGCGACTAATTCTCCATAATTGGGCGACTATTACAGCATCAGTTTTTTTTTACTATTATTAGTAGATATTGAGAAGTGCATTTTGTGCACTTATTCAGATCATATTACTAAATTTTTATATCGTCAAATTATTAATTTTTTACATAATTTGGGTTAATTTTCCTTTGTTTCAATGTTGGACCCGTTTTGAAGCAATTGGAAAAGAAAGAATGATCAATTGGCTGTTGGATGAAAATTTGGAGATAATATTTCACGCTTTGAAAATTGAAGAGATTGGATTGAACTAAAGAAGGACATTTGTTGCATAATTAATTGGCTTGAGGCCTAGAATGAACATTCTAAAATATTGTTGGACATTGGTGTAAATTACAATTTGATAGCGCAGGAAAGAGGTGGACTTTGACACATGCTTTTATTGGGACTCAAATTTAGCTGAGCCTAGACTTCATTATAATTGGAAGATGGGAAATATTCACAATTCAAGTATTAATTATGGGCCAAGTCAATTTTTAGGTTTTAAGTTTCAAAATTTAAAATTCAGGTAATAAATAAATATATTTTATTAATTAAACATATTAAGATCACAATTATACAATTAATAGTCACAGATACTTTCCTATAGATCACATATTATCAAATTAACCAGTCGCGGATTATTTTATGATCACACATCAAAATTTTTAAAGGTCACCAGTGATTTCATTGATCACAAATCAAAAAGTTTACAGGTCAGAGTTTATTTGTCTGTCATAAATTATAAAATTAGTTGGTCACATGTTAAATTTTTTTAGTCACAAATTATCGAATTTTTAGGTCACATTTAATTAGTTGGTCACAAATTAACCAAAAACTTAGTCCCAAACACCTCCACACCAATATTTGGTCACAGACACCACTGCTTCCAACATCACTTCCACAACACCATCGTCGCAAGAACCACCACTGTCACCAAAACCACAATGGGCACCACTATCACCATCCCAATTATCTCAAACAAAACAAACTGTTATAACCAAAAACTACAATCTTCACCACCGTCAACGACGACGACGACCATGCAAAACAGATCCAAAATAGAAGCGACGACCACCGCTAAACAGATTCAAAATTGAAGCAATAACCACCGCCATGACCACCACCTCACCCATCACCACTGTAGCCAACATCACAACTACCCAAAACACTACCAACAAATCAAATCCAAAATCTCTACCACCCTATAACCGCCATCACCCCAACGCCAACACCAAAAGTAGACCGTCGATCGAAGAGGACAAAAACCAAAAAATAAGATATGTCAACACGACAATGCCAACAAATCAGATCTAAACCGCTAGCACCAGAATACTGTCGATAAGGATGAAAGCCACACAGGACGAAAATGTCATCGAACACGTCGGATTGAATGTTTTCGAACACCGTCAGGATGAGTAGATTTTTAGATCACAATTTAATTAGAGAAAAATCACGAATTTTTATAGTTTCGATTTAGGCTGAGTTAATTTAAACTTGAACTAGTACAATCTCTCTGAGAACGATACATTGACTCAAAAATTCATTTTACTACTTGTTAACGAATTGTGAACTTGCGATATTTTGAACGAAGAATATTTTCGTGAACAAACATTTTCAAGTTCACGTCGATAACAAGGTCCCTTAATAGGAGTTATCTGTTTTGATACCAGTTATAACAAACAATTTTGATAGAATTCACCATTAGAATCGATTCGTAAGAGGGGATCTAGTGTCGTCCTAATTAATCCATGATAAGGGTGTGTATACACGCTTTTATAGAATCTACAATCTACTTAATATTTAATTATTTGGATGATTTTTTATACATATTAATGGATATATAGTGTTTATAGGTTAATCAATCCTTGTGGGACTCGTGGGACGAAGTTCTACTCACTATTTTATTACTTATTAACGATATCGTCATCTGTTGTAAAAATATCACAACTACCCACAAACTTTACTTTTAAATAAAATGAAATTAAACACGATTAATAAATCTCTAACATATCTTTTAGACTAATATTAATTTCAATTTCAATTTATTTTCTCAAGATTTGGTTCAACTTGCAAATTTATTAGAGTATTTCCAAGAGACTCTTTAAATATTAGATGTTCTCTACTTTAAAAAGTCAACTCTTAGGGTGCGTTTGATTCATATTATTTTTGAAAAATATATATTGAAATAGTAAATTGATGGAGAATGTGTGATTAAAAAAGAAGGAATTTTTTTTATTTGCGTGTAATAATATTTTAATAAAGAATATGTGGTTGAAAAGAAAAAGAGAGAAAAATGAATTATGGAAAAAATGGGAATCAAATAAGGGCTTATAATTACCTTCTGGTAGACTCTTTAAATTGACATTTTAATTTAGAGAGTTGATTAATTTTGAGAGTCATATGTACTCTCTATAATTAAATGCATTCGATGTATTTCAATTTTTAAGGGTAAAAAATAATAAAATAATTTGGAAGGAAGCCAGTGAAAATAAAAGGTAAGAAAAAATAATAAATATATTTTGGAAACAATAAAATTAAATATTAAATATAAAGAGTCTGTTGGATACTTAAGAATTTTTATTCTCCAAATTTACAGATACTCTCTAAATTGTAGAATATGCTCTTTAATTCAAATCGAGGCATCAATTGGTCTTATTGGTCAAATGCTATCAATGAGAAATTTTGATTAATTGCTACAATTATGAGAATATATCCATGACTCTGGTACAATATGATAAAATTATCGTAATAACACATTGATGATTTAAATAATATATAAAATCAGTAATTCACCTAAGATGTTTTGGAGTAATTCCATTAATCTCCATTAAAAATAAAATATATAAAGCAGGATTGATATCAACATACATTTAATTGGTTAATATTTCATAGCACATTGCTTACCACATAGATCTGTGAAACCTCTAATGGAAAGAAATAGTTGATAATGTCATATCTTTCATGTCCATCCTCCTAAGTTGTAGTGATATGATCCGGGATGCACTACAATTTAACAAGAATCCGAAGCTTGTTGAAAAGAGATTAGAGCCAAGTGCGAGACTTCAAAGAGCTAATAAAGTCGATCATTTACATGTTCGAGCAACGGAGTTCATAATGTTGAAGACGACAAGCCAAAGAACAAATTTCATGTTTGGGTCGAGGCCGGAAAAGAATTGGATCAATGGGTTAGAAGTAGCCGAAAGAGGAAGCCAAACTGACTTCTAAGCGACCGCTTAGAAGAAACAGGCAAGCAGTCACCCAGTCCTTTAAGGAGAATTCAAGACAGCAAAACTGGAAACCAAGCGAACGCTTGGAAAATAATTAAGCTACCGCTTAGAACAAAACTGAAGTTGAATTTTCTATTTTTGACGAGATTGTTTATTTTGACTATAATTCTTATTTTTGGTAATTTCTATATTCTAGGACTCTTAAAATTCGTTATTTCCATATTTCCTAGGTTTAGTATAAATAGGAATTTTATTCTCATTGTATTAACGACCTTTTGATATGAATTAAATTAAAACTTTGCTTTTCTCCTTGTTCTTGATGGACAAATCGAACTTATCAAATATTTAATTATATTTGGGCGTTCAAATATCAGATGGTGGGTTCTTCATTGTGTAATCAAGGGGTTCAATGTATCTTCGTTATCGTTGGGTTGTTTGGTTCACCTCATTGGGTTCAAGTCCAAAACTTAGAACTTATCAAAGGATTAGACACCCTTTGTGGCGTTCGCAAATCGAGGTTCGTTGGTTTTGTAATCAAGAGGTCTTTCAAATTTCGTTCTTGTTTGGTTCAATAATTTGCAGGTCGAGATCCTATCGTCTACAACCTGAATTTGGGCTTTCCCGACGTTTTCAATTCATTCCACGAGTTCTATGTTATTTCCCCAACTGAGATCTCATCATGTAGGGTCCGAAAGACCCGAACAACTCGAGCCTAGCAGTCAGCCACCGTAGGCTTTGACCCAGGCTCAAGTAGGGATGTAAACGAACTGAATCGAATGTCGTTGCTCAGTCATGACTCAGGTAAAAAATGTCTCAAACCTTTTTGGCTTGAATAGAGCCTAGCCAAAGTTCGGCAAAAAAAAAAAAAAGAGGGGCTCAACTCAAGCCTTACCATGTTGAGTCGACTCGATTTTTTCTTTAAAGTCCAAAAACTTGAAAAAAAAAAATTAAGAATATTAAAAAACAGCATGTTTACACAGGGAACTACGATGTGCAGTTGATGTGCAACTGCATGTGGTTGCTTGCAATTTGCAAGTAGCTATGTGGCCCGTGACGCAAGCCATTTTGGCCAATCGTACGGGCTGACTCGTGTGGTTCATCGAGCCACACAGGTCAGCTCGGACTCGGGGCCAATGTCCAAGAATAAGGTTCAACCCAAGCCTTGAGCCGAGCCATGGGCCGTTTGAACTGATGAGCCAAATTGATATCCCTATGCTCAAGGTTCTCGTCCCATTGTGAGCCCTTTATGGAGTACCACTGCATCGCCTCCTCTATAGCCTTAAGCATATATTTTCCATACGTTTCTTGGCTTAAGTATTAGAAGGACTACTAGAATAATTGTCATAGCCTTTGTTCAAGTAATCAAAAGTCGTGTTCATGCTCATCCATGTATTTTTCAACTTGAGATTGAGTACCTTCGGGTACGATTTTTGATAGTATCAACAATCAATAGTATTATTCTACTTTTCGTGTGTATAAAAAACTTGTACTTAGAATTTGGAGCATGGTATAAATTAAGATACTATATACTATAATAGATGAGATTTAAATTAATTTTTCTTCATCAATCATATTCAATTGGATCTAATGTGACACACCAAACATGCAATTAGTACATAAAATACAGAACCAAATTAAATTGAACATACAATATATAAAAATTTCACTTAACTTTTTTCTTTAATACAATCTATTTATTTAATTTTGTCTATCAAACATTTCATCAAACAATATGGAAGGCATGATTGCAAAATTAGTCTATTAAATAGCTCAAGTTGTAGGAGCATGCGAGGTTTGACCTTCCGTAGATGATGCATTTAAGTGTGTAGAAAAACTAGGGAGCATTGCGTAAGGGTTGTTGAAGGTTGAATGAAGCCAAGACTGAGAACAAGTTCATATGGAGGTAAGTTTTACTCTACTTTTCTATTCAAAAAGTTCATATGGGGTATCACTTTAGTTGCGGAAATTTAAAACTCACATAGTATTTACTCGATAGACTATAATTTTGCATATTCTCCATTCATAACATATTTTGTGAAGTCTGGAAGATTTTATCATGTGTACTAGCGATCAAGTCAAAATTGAACTCAAAAAACTTTTAAATTTGACCAATATATTTTATAAAGAAATTTAAAATTGGGTTGTGCATTTCCATTTTATCTGATCAATTATTCTTCTCTACTCATCACTATCAACTCATCAAGTCTCGTTAGTTATCTAGTAGAATAGAAATTGTGCACAGTATGTATGGCTTAAACTAATTCGTGTGAGTTTCGACAATGCAATTACCATTAAAGTTTCGTAAATGATAATGAGTTGTTTAGTAAGTAAAGTTAACAAAATGAATGTACAATATTAAAAAACAAATTAAATAAATTGGGTCTATTTTATATATATTATATATGTATGGTACAATTATAAATTCAAGCTTGTGGAATTGATGGCCGACTATTATCCTATTTGACAAAAGAAAATTTTAATTTTTATAAAAGTAACATGATTGCTATTGCATCTCTCATCCAAATGAATAAACAAATTAATGCCACAGTATGCACATTGAATTAAAAAAACGAATGAAATTACAAATCCCACCCTTGTACTTCTCTAAATCACTAATTCACCCCAACTTTTAAGCAGGTGCATCTTATAATCTAATAAAGTAATTAAACACGGTTTTAAGCCCCAAAATTAATTAACCGTAAGCCTTGAATAACCCAAACTTGGATGTGGAGATAACGGAGATAACGGCGGCACATCAAATATGCCCTTCATCTCGCCAGAATCCCAAACCGCCGTCCAACTTGACGGCGTTAGTGGCACAGCCGGGGAGGCTCCAATTTTAGCTTCCTCAACTTCTTCTCTCTTTACCACCTTTGTTTTTCTCTCTAGACTTTCCTCTTCTATAACCCTTTTCCGGTTAGTGTTTTCCGGCAGCGGAGGGTTGGAGTTGGTAATTTCAAGTGGGAAATTTACTATTGCTTTGCTCCCTCTCAGCTTGAACGCCGCCCTGTCGTAAGCCTTCGCCGCCTCCACGGCCGTCTCGAAAGTCCCGAGCCAAACCCGAGTCCCTTTCCGGTTAGGATCACGTATCTCCGCCGCGAACTTCCCCCATGGCCGCTGCCTGACGCCCCTATAACGCTTCCTCTCGCCAGAATCTTCAACTTTCTTCTCGACCACCTTAACTTTATTTTCCCACTCCAATTTCTTCACTTGAGGAACATGAATATTCAACGAAGGCTTCCTTTCACTAAAGCTGGTTTGTTTTACAGGCTTTGTTTCGAATTCTGAGTAATCATATTCATTTTTTGAGTTTTCAAAGCTGAAATTTGGATTAAAGATGGAAGATTCAGTTGTGAGATCAGAGATTATAGAACTTGAACTGCTTGAAGTTCGAGATATCTGGGATTCTGAAAAGCTGGAAACTAGGCAATAATTTTCCATAAAGGCAAAATCATCAAGAAGATGTTGTCGTATAATTTCAAGAGTTGAACTATCCTCAAATAAAGAAGCCATTCGCGTTTTTAAGAAGAAACAGAAAAAAAATTGTATATATTTCTTGATTATTTGATTCAAAGTTGGTGTTTTGAGTGGAAAATAAGGGACTGAGAAAGGGTGCTTATAAAGGTATGAAATTTTGGTACTGTTCTCTGCGAGGAGATTTCACACGAGCTTTCTTAGCTGGAAACATGAAGCATCGTTTTGAATATTCAATTCAATTCATTATTTGTATATTAGTGTAAATTCGAACAGGGTTCTAAGTCCCAGTTTGGTTTTACTTAAAATCAGATAATTAGTAGATTTTAAAAAAAATTAATGGATTGTGCAATTGAAAAATTAATGAAAGTTATGAATTACATAAAATATGTGGTTAAAAATAAGTTTGAGAAAAAATTAATTTTAAAAAATGATGCTTAACAAGGGGTAAATCTTTTGTAAGTATGATACTGATGTTCTCAAACTATTATTTGTTCCATCTTTATCTTTAATTTTTTAAAATTGTGGCACCCACGGTACCGACTAACAAGATAATGTTTATTTGGACATTTCACGTAAGCATCACATAATCTTTTAACATGCGAATAACCATTTTTATGTTAGTCGGAGTCGGAGACATTGATGCAATTTAGGAAAGCACCCCCCCCCCCCCCCCTCTCCCCCCGGGGTCAAATTTTCCCATATTTATTGTTAATTGAGTGGAATTCAAGATGCGTGGACACAAAGACTACTGTACGAAGCTTCTGAGATTTGATTAATTTGGTCTTATTATTGACTTTATACAGTTTGCAAGAATGGTCCATGATATCCACTAAGACACCTATTACCAGGCTACTTCCTCACCAAACGTGCAAATTGTAAACTTTATCAATGTTATAATATACATCTCCAATTTTATATAGCGTTACTGTTGATGCCAAGTACATTATTTGACATTATCATGATTGTTGGAATAATCTAAGTTGAAGTAGAAACCAAATTGGTAACCTACTTAAATACTTGTTTTTCAAAATTATAAATCAACGGTGTTGGACACAAAATCAATACGTTGAATTGGATAGATTCAATCATGATAATATACATATATTTTAGGGGAATTTTCATAAATATCACAAAAATAGAAAATCCACAAATTTTTTTTTATTTGCACATAACTTGTTCAAAAATGTCACTTTTATGTTGTAAAAAGTCCTCATTACCCCTTGCAAACACATTTTGACATGTCATCCTTTTCGACGAGTCCCGACAGTTGAAATGTCGAAATCCGACATTTTGAAACTGTCGGGATAGACAATTTAACTGTCGAATTCGACAGTTAAACAGTTGACCAAATTTGATCTTGTCGGGAATTTTTTGTCTCTGCAGGGACAAAAAAGGAAATAAGTGACATTCTTGCACATGGTTTCAAAATGTGACATTTTGGTAATTACATTAGCCAAAAAGGCTACCTGGTGCAATATCCTCTATATATTTTACTTGTCTTTGTCTGTTAATCTTCTTCGATTTAACAAATTAAACATGTCAAAATGGAAAATAAAACAAGGAATTGCTTTATATTTACTGTAGTTTGAGTTTTTTGGGATTAGAATCAAATTTAAAGTATTAGTCCATGTGGTAATTAAGAAAGATAATGTTCCTTTGCTTTTCATGCAATAGAAAATTGGCAAATTTATTACCATCAATCATCCAAAGACCGAAAATTAAATAAAAATTAAAAATTAAAAAGTGAAAAAGAGAGATACATTTCGAGTACAACCCACTGGATTAGGAATGGCACTGGAGTTAGAATTAAATTATCATTAGAATATCTCCATTTTCGTCTTATTTATATATGTGTTTATTTTTTATCTTCGTAAAAATGATTTACATTTACAGACGTTAAAAAAAATTAAAAAGAAAAGGAATCGAGACAAGTTCGGAGTAAGGATCATTCTTGCCCTACCTGGATTTCCATTCCAATCATGCTACATAATCAGGTTAGTAACAAAATTTTATTTTCAGATAACACTTAGCAAATTCTCATTGAAAATTAGAAAAAAAATATATAAAAATACTCAATCATGAACTGTCACGTTCTATTTTTTCCCTGTTTATTTTCCTCTGCATTATTCTTTCCTAACGTGGTTGATGTCATTTGAGAAGAATATTGGACGATGGTCCACGAACTCCATCAAGACACCCATTTCCAGGCTATTTCCTTGTCAAACGTGCAAATTTTAGTAAATTCTCACTATTAGAAAATTCAAAAATATTGGTTGACTTTTCTTTGCTAACAATTTTTAGAAAAGAAAAAAACATCATGTTATTAATAATTCGATAAACAGACATAAGTATGTCCTTGACAAAATAACAATTTGAAAGTAATGTAAGAACATTTGATAGATTTTTGCGTCATTGATAATTTACTACAGAAATTCTGCAAATAAATATAGTAATAAAAATTAAAGATTCAATAATATCAACGAAAATTCTATCACTAACACTGCACATCTGTCCTCCATCTCATGATCTTTTAATGACTAACTATGTTCTTTTTGTTATAAACAAGAGAGAAAAAGAGGACAAAATTTTATTGATAATCAACATCCGTATTTCTAGGGTTCAAAATGAGAGTTACAATTAGAATGAAATACTCTCTAAACTAGACCCTTGTTTGATCCCCATTTTTTACAAAAATATATTTTTCTTTCTCTTCTTTTCAACCACATATTTTTCAATAAAATAATATTACATGTTTCTTATTTTTTAACCACATATTCTCTATCAATCTACTATTTAAAAATGTATTCTTAAAAAATAATGTGGATCAAACAATTCTTAGATAAAACTTATTTATGCAAAATGATAAGACTCATGTTGTCTTATTTATGCATAATGATAAGACTCATTAAAACATTGTCAAGAAATCTAAGTACAACTATTCTCCTTAATTTCAATTATTATATTAAGCGATTCATGTCTTATATGTCAATACCTTAAATATTACAATTTTCGTGATTTATGTTTCATGTTGTCTTGTACAATTTTTCAAATAACACCGTCTTTATATGAAATATTTATCAAATTTTGATGATTGTAGTAACATGATAATTTGAAAAATAGCTATTGTTGATGTTTTCGGGAGTCTCATGCACATAAGAGTATACTTTTTAAGGGTAAATATTTATAGGTTAAGAACATCATTACACAAAGAATATGCCTCATTAAAATCTTATTAAGGAAAAATTCCATGGAAAAAATCCTAATGAAAAAAAGAGTACATTATCCTTTTGAATATGCTACAAAAGATTGTCTCATTAACAATTTTGCCAGGAAAATCAAATAGGACAAAACATTGGTTAAAAGAAAAAAAGTACAACACGTATTTACTCCTACTTATGATAACATCACTTGAGTTATACTTCAAACATATTTAAATCCTTTAATAATAGTATTGAATCTATATAAGATAAGTTGACTATAATCACATTTGTTATATGCATATCAAATTTCATGCATTGTCACGCTAACAAGGTAGATACTTGTGTTTACATCCATCACATGATAAATTATCTATTCATACAAGTTTTTGTGAAATTCATTATGTAATAACTTGTATATTTCATATTACGACTTTACTTTTTTTTTTTTTTTTTTCTTTTCGCATAAGTATAAACCTTTTGATGTTTAGACTATAGATCTAGAAATTTCATATTTCTCTAGTAAATTCAATTTTACTAGGATCATGTCCAAAAACTTATGGTTTCTCTAGTAAATTTAATTTTAGTATGATCGCATCATTTTATTTGACCAATCATTACTTCGATTGATATGTTTCGACGAATTTATCTTGATTCTTCGTTATTCATAATATAATACAATACATTTATTTCTTCATAACGGTATAACTTATTGAGTATTGCAATTTTCATTATATCATGTACTTGAACCTCTTATGAGGTTTTATAGTTTGTTATGTCTAAATACTCATCAACAGTATATGCCTTGTTAATGGGACCATCATTGCTAATTACTCCATTTTTGTTTGAAGACTTTTTTTTATTTTTTTTTAAGAATCGAATATTATCACACTTCAAGTGTGTCATAAATTTATCAAATATAATATTAACAAATTGTCCTTCCAGGAACCAATTCGAGTTAGAGCATTTAAATGTGGTGTATGTGATTTTTTTTTTATTTCTTTGGTCAATAAATGCATCTAAATAAATTATCTTTTGTGAGAATTCAGATAATGATGTATTTGTACATTATTTCTAGTTTTTTTAATTCATTCCCTAATGATTCGAGAATTGTTCAATCAAATTGACAATCAGCAAATCGTTTTGTAAAATATTGCCTATTAGGGCTTGAGATATTATATAATTATTCAATCTAGTCATTTATTTTCAACATTCTTTACGTTACATCTCAGTGCATTACGATGGATATATTTTGCATATACTGCACTAACAAAATAATTCGATTGAAAAATTAGGTTTTGACCATGAGCCAATTATAACGAGGTGAGCTATGACATTAACATAATGCGTAATAGCATTCACTAAATAGAAATAAGAAGAACTTTATTCTCAATTAATCGGAGACATTTAATAAAAATTGTGTTAAAACCATTTATCGACATCACAACTAACACTTATTAAAATGTTAAGATTTATGCCCACTAACATTAACGAGACACAATCTTGATTATATAATATGAAATTAAACTCACAATTTAAAATTTGAGTAGTAATTTGCAAATTTCAGGTTGCGAGCCAATGCAATTATCTAGTAAATATATCAAATCTATTAGATACAAAATTTTAGATGGTCAATGTGGAGGGTGATGGACCACATTTATCACCCTATACATTTTCAGAAATATAAGGAATTCGATCTCTATTTTAGTAAGTGATTATTAATGAAAAATGTTTATGAAAGAGAACAAACATCATATATGCTTAATTAGATTAAAGAATCTTCTAGTTCTTCATTGAATATCTACTTTAATTTTTTAATTTCGCATTATTATTAATTCAGTGATGGTCCAATTGATCATACCAAACAATAAATTCAAATTGAAGTTCTAGTTAGATATAAGATATAATTCAATATTTAATCTCGAAAAATACGATTAAACATTATATAATCATATATCATTCAAGTGATCAAACTAATTAATATCATCATGTCATATATTTTCCTTCAGGGATAAACACGAATTCTAAATAATACATTTTACGAAAATGTGCTACATCGAGAGCATATTGTTTTTTATTATTGCTTCTTCAATAATAATACGTCAATATTCTGCTGGAATATTAAAAATTACAATTCATAATCTTCAAGAGCGATAAATTAATATTCTTCTTGAATAATAATAATAATAATAATATAGTAAATTATTTTCCTTTAAAAATTGCAACACAATATTGAGTTATTTAATTTGTATTTCTTTAGGAATATAATGAGATATTTATTATTCAGTATGTGTGCTATTTCAAGAATATCTTCCAATATCTTTGAGTTAATTTCCCTATTTCAAGAATATCTTCCAAATTTTGGTCTAACAAGTTTCCTTGTGTTATAAATTTTATCGACCAAATTTTTGATACCATGGGCATAATTACCGATGGACGATGCCACTTTGTTCTCATGTTGTCGACTATTATCTTTATAGATATGACAAATAGTTTTATAGTTTTAGTTAAACTATTGGATCATGTGTTGACAAATCTTCTTAATGAAAAGTAGTGTAATTACTTAGGTAGGTATTGATTTGTACATCAATTTGTTGGAGATCGTTTCTTCTATCAATGAATTTGAAAAAGGAGTTTGACAAATGAATACATCTCTTAATTTAAGTAAATTCAATGATCTAGATCTACTAAAATATTTATTGGGATGTGTTTGGATGTTGTTATAGGAATTTTAAAACGTTTTAATAAATTTGGACTGTTTATTTATATTAAATTAAAGGATATGATTATTTGTGAACATTCTTTGTCAAATTTATTATAGGAGGAACAATTGCCAATTTTGTTTATGGGCTTCGACGTACTAATTCCTAAACAAGTCGGATAATGTGAAACAAAGAATTCTCCTCTATATTACTTGTGACTAGATCAAATCGAATGTAATCTTGTAAGGGGTCGCAAAAATTATATTTTGCTATTTTTCACGCTAAGAATTCTCCACTATACTACTTGTGACTAAATCAAATCGAACGTAATCTTGTAAGGGGTTGCAAAAATTATATTTTGCTATTTTTCATGCGACAGAAAATTCGAAAAAAAAAAAGAAAAGAGAAAAAAGAATGTCAATCACGGAAAGACAAAATAAAAGGAAATCCCCTCTATACGCTCTTAATATACCCCAGGTAGATCTGTTAATTTGTTAATGAAGCTCTGATTAATCAGATCATTTCTTGATGGCATGTGAGAAGAGTATTAGATCTTCAACTTGACTTTTGTGCCCAGAGAAAAGCTTACTTTTCCACCATTTATTAAATATTAATAAACTAACCCACCAACCGACTGATTGCATGCAATTGTAGGCAACAACTTGCAATGGTCATTTTCATTTTCATTTTAACTTTGCTACTTGGGTGGGTGGGGTAGGGGTCCAAGTTGTTGCATTTTGTCCTCTTTTTATGGGTCCAAGCAATTCAATTTCATGCTAGGGGATGAATCTGTACACTTTAAACGGCTGCGTTTTGATTAGTGATAATATTAATTTATCAGAAGAATTAGCCGACATCAAGGATAATTTTTATGATAATTATTGTTTTGACTTGGTGATAATGATTGATCAGTTGGTCAGTTTGGACGTAATAGTTTTATTAGTTGGCAAAAGTGGCAAAAGTAGCAAAAGTTGGCATACGCTCTTATGATTGATCTGGCTTACAATTGACTTTGTTACAAAATATAAGTTGAGTTAGGATATGGGTACAGCTTTTTACACAACATTATTCACAGCATACTCACATGCGAGAAGTGGGATCCACGATTAAAATAATTGTGGACCCCACCCTCGAGTGAGGGCTGTGAACAATGATGTACAAGCAGTTAAACCCATATAGGTTTTGCTCTTATTCGCTCTTCTTGTGATTTCGAATGATAGCTGGTGAACTTTCAAGGTACAATCATGCTTGGCTGCTAGAATTTTTTGACATCTTGGATGACAAAATGCTATATAAAATTTTATCATTGGATTGTTTAAAAAAAGTCAACACTGCCATCCAATCATCTTTTGCCACAAACTTAATCTTTCATCCAAAATGTAAAAAACATCTGGCAAAATCGCATTAATCTTCAAAGGTATGGTGATGAATTGGTCCAATTGTATTGAATCTTTAGATCAGTCACATGCAATCTTCAACTTTGTTTATGACTTAAAGCGATGTTTGATACGGTCCTCTTCATCTTAGAGGACGTTAAATATTTTGTAATGTAATTGCATGTTATAAAAATGAGTCGATTTTCGTTGCTTCCTCCAACAACTAAGAAATCCGACTATTGGACATAAAGGTAATTGAGATACATGATGAAATGTGTGTACTTAAATTGAAACAAATATTATTTTTAAATTTCTTGTAAATTAGTGTGTAATTGGACATGGACACAAGAATAAGATACATATATATATTTAATTTATTTCTAGTACATTTTGTAAAATCCAACCCTTGACGTTTTTGTAATAGGTTCGAGCAATTTTATTTTTTTCAAAATGATCTAAACATATTTAATATTTTTTTATAATTTAATAATATATAATTGTCGTTTTAAGAATTCTATATTATTTTAATAATTTAACAAGTTATTAATAGTTTGATTTATTATTTGTCTATTTTTCCTTGGTCTAAACATAACTTTTAATGTTTGAATTAGTGAAATATTTAGACCGTTTTACAAGCATATATATAAACATGCAAATAATTATGAAATATGAAAATTTCAATTGTAAGTAGTAACATAGTCTATATTACTAAAAACTATTAATATAACATTATAATACTTCTTGTCAATCCCCGATTCTTCAACCAAAATACTAATAGTTTTACGGCCATAATCTCATCGCTCAACTTCGACAAGAACCTTATATTTGTCACAGGGTTTTCCACTTGAGTATCAAAATGATTAACGTTTATCAATTACAATACAAACCTTTCCATTTAACTTAAATTTAAAAGGGCAAAACCTAATTGAGATTTTTCTCCTCCAACAGCAGCCAAAATGTATTTTAATTCAGTTTTTTTATTTATTTATTTTAAGACAAGGTTATTTGTCACTTAGCAGCTGACTCAAAACTCAAAGGATCATGCTATGCTATTAGGGAGGGTTTGACACCCTCTTTGATGTCACACTCACAAATAGGGGGGGAATGGAGCATTTTTTTCCTTTTTTTTATTCACATAAGTCCCACTCCCATGTGAGTGTAGGTCAATCAAGTGGGCAAACATTTTTTTGGCAAAAAAATTTAATACAAAGTCAAATAATGCGATGGTATGTTGCCGCACGGACGGAGATGTAATGAATCTTGACTTTTACTGGTCTACATACCTCAAATTCAAAGGAAACACATTTTGAAAGTTGAAAATTGTAATAATACTTCAATTAAAATGATAGTATAAAGTGCTATAAAAACTATATACAAAATAATATGAGAATATGCTTCGGTGTCGAGGGAATTTTGATGGCTGTTAAATAGGTATTTTGGATCCTTATACTCGTTACTCTACTTTGACTTGGGGATTATGTGCTGTGTGGATTGAACAATTTTCCTATTTCTCCCAAATTCTCTCTCTTGAACAACTCACTTAAGAAACCCTAGTCATTTCTCTAATTCTTCTTCATCTTCTTTTGTTATTTGTTTTTTATGGTGATTTTTATTGGATTGTGATGCCAAATAGTTCTCCTTGAGCTATGATGAGAAATGGGCCTAATTTGGTCTAGACCATTAGTGAGATATTGCCTGATAACATCATTACTGTGGCTCATGACCCGGATCCTAAATTATGACCTAAGTCCTGTTTTCTGATTAGCACTTAGTGTGAAAGAAATAATTAAAGTGCTAGCTGCTCTGGACTGTTGATCTTAATCTGAGATTAACGGTGGTAAGTGTTGATATAAATAGGTCTTTTGTGTGGCTTTTTAATTGAGTCGAAGCGTATGTTCTCTGTATGAGTTCTAGAATTTTCTCTACGTACGATTCTGTTCATCTTCTCCATTTTTGTGTTAGAATTAAACTGCAAGTACAGATTTTTGGGACAGATTTTTTCACAGAAATTTGAATTTCCAATCACAAGGAGTGGAACCCATGTATAAAATATTGAAAAAAAAAATTTGCTTCCCGCCCACCATTGTGTCTATCCTGTAGGTACATAAATTCAAAATTTCTGTACCTATAACACAACTCTCTGTGTTATATTCAACCTTTAGTTGGAGAGATTCTTGAGTGAGTCTTTGTGATTCATTACTGAAAGGAGATCTATAAGTCTTTGGTTGAGATTATACAGTCCATTGAAGTAGCTTCACTTTCCATTTAGAGGTTAGGGATCATGGGGTCACCTTGATATAGAAGGGTACAATACTCATAAGGATCCTTATATTCTGAGCCAAGTTCTGTGATACCCTATGCCATTTGGTTTGTTCAGTCGGATTTTGTAAAAGATTTGAAGTTTCAATGTGATTCTTGATAGTATTGAGTTTTTTGTTGTGTATAATTGTGGTATCAGAGCCTATGTAGGCTGATCTTGGACCTTCGTTGGTCTTCTCACTAGAAAAAACTAATTTTCATAATGGTTTTGGGCTTTGATCTTTTCAAGGTCTTTAGTTTTTTCCAAAACCTTAGGTCTATTTAGTCATATCTACTGATTAAAAGGGTCTTGTGAGCCTTTGATTGAAGTTTCATGCTTTAAATTATTTTTCCCATCTTATATTTGTTTGATTTTGTTAGATCTAATCTTTTCAAAACCCTAAATCTAAATATATTGAACTATTTGCCTATAGTGGCAAGTTTATGCTTCAAAATCACTTACTGATACTTTTACTTGTGGTCTCTGAGTTCGTTTCAAGGCTGAAACATAGACTTTGTGCATCGATGGTCAAATCTTGAGGTTTCTTGTCTGGGACTTTGCAACTGGAGGCTAATACTCTAGAACGCCATTTTAGTTTAACCCTTTTAACTCAAGTTCAAATGTGTGACAATAATCTTTTCTTGTTTTCTTGCCTTTATTGTGTAATCCTGCATCACTACATGATGTATTTCATTTGGACACGTGTTCTTGAGATTTTGAGGTATTCTAAATTAAGCCTTGACCTGGGAACTTGATTCTCCACAAATCCTGGTGAATTTTGTCATTTTCTGATCAATGGTGATTTTGTTTTGTGTGATTACACTTGTATCTCCATTCATTAAAATCTTTATGTATATTTACATTGAGTTTTGGAAATCAGAATAGTTATAGTAATAAGGGAAATGATAACAAGAAAAAGTACAAAGAAAGATCAAGATCTAAATCTAAGGCTAAGAATAAGAAATGTTATGGTTGCGAAACAATTGAACATTTTATAAAAGACTGCTACAAGAAGAAAAATAAATAGAAAGATAAACTAATTGATGATGGAAATATGGTTGAACCTCTTGAGCCCAATATAGTTCATGTATATGTTGTGTCTGAATCGATTTCTATCATAGGCTCAGCCAACATGGCTGGCAAAGGTGATCAACTCCAGGAATGGATCCTGGACTCTGGTTGCATATTTCATATAACCTTTAAGAAAGATTGGTTAGTGAATTTCAAGAGATTAGATGGAGGAGAAGTGGTAATGGGTAATGATGTTGCCGACCGAGTTAAGAGGCATAGGTAGTGTAACACTAAAACGTATTTTAATTTTGAAACAAACTTCATATGTTGAAAATGTGTTATCAAAGTTTGCTATGCATAATTCATAATTTGTGATATTACCTCTTGCTAATCATTTCAAATTAAGCAAAGATTAATGTCCTATTGATGACACTAATAAGAAATACATGGATAAGGTGCCTTATTCAAATACTGTTAGTTTAACAATGTACACTGTGGTATGCACTAGACCTAATGTTGTGCATGCTATAAGTAACCTGAGTAGATTTATGACCGGCCCTGGTCCTGAGCATTAAATTGCATTAAAATGGTTGCTTATATACTTAAAAAGGATCTTCAAGGGTTATGTTCAAAGCACGTAAAAAGGAGGTTATTCTTAAGGGTTTTGTGGATTATGATTATGCTGGTAACAAGAATAATAGAAAGTCTACTACTTTTACATGTTTACTTTGTGTGGTACATGTGTAAGTTGGAAATATATACTTCCATCTATTGTTGCCTTATCTATTACCGAGGTTGAGTATGTGGCAGTTACTGAGGCTATAAAAAGAAGTATTATAGGTAATTTATTTCTTATGAGCAATGTATTATAGGTAAGAGAGTTAAACTTCATTTCCTATTTGGAATTCATAAATTTAAAATCCTTTTGATTACTTGCTGATTTATGGGGGTGTGTGCTCTATTACTACTTAGTCTGTAGATATTCCCAGAACAAAACTTTTTGATGTACAACTTAAGCACGTCAAAATATTAGTGAGTTAGAACTAAGGCCCCTCAAATGTGTTTCTTTAGATTATGGGAAACAAGTTAAAAGGCTATGGGCAATAACAAAAATGAAGAGGGGGGGGGGGGGGGGGGGGTTATAAAGCCAATGGAGGGACTCTGAATGAATATCAATTTACAAGAGACAAACAGAAAAGACAGATCATGCTATCTATCATATATGATTGTGATAATTTTGTTTCTTTGCTTACTAATAAGTGTATTTTATACACTTATTTGAAGCATAAAATAACGATATTTGGTACTTTTTTTAATAAATATATCATAACTTGTTGAATTTTATGTTATATAGGTAAAACTCAATAGTTGAATGAGGAATTGAAAGAAAGAAGTGAAAATTGGTGAAAACAATGCGAAATTCAAATTATGGTGACTAAATTGCAACAAGCTAATAGTTTAATTGGACCATGATTTGAAGATTGAAGATGATAGGGGTTCAATTGGATGCACTGGGAAACTAATAGGGTGAAACTATAGGCGAAAAGGGGGAAAATACAATCGTAGAAGTTCGGGGAAAAATAAAATGTGAAAAAAATGGAGAATGCAGCCAAAAATTGCACTATGCGGTCACATGATGCTCTGCAAGAAAAACATCAAAAATCAAAAATTGAATCGTGTGGCTGCATCACGATGAACTATGCAGTCGCATAGTTATAAATGTTTTAAATCTCAGGTTTCCTTTATACGATTAAAACTCAATTTCAAAAGATTTTGGGCGATATCTTTGACCTAGATTTGAGCCATATAAATATCTTCTACACCAAGGGAAGCCTCTTATATATATATATATATATATATATATATATATATATATATAAACTCAAGAACATCAAGATTTTTAGAGAAATCTATTGGAAAAAGAGGGTAAATTCATATTTGTTAGAGAATTCAATTGTGGAATTGCAAGAAGATCATCGAACAGAATTCATACCAGGAAATTTGCACAAGGATTGAAAGGAAAATTCAAGAGATATCAAGAATTCTAGACTTCTCCTCAATTATTTAATTTTCAGGTAAAGCTCATTAAACATAGAAATTTTCTTGTAATTTCAACATGCTCGGCTATATTTTAACATTGTTAGGATGAGATGAATCATTGTCATGAGATTTTTTTATTTGAATAATTAGATTGATGTTAATTTGTTTGAATGATTGGATGCTTATTATGGTTAATTTTATTTTCAATTAATTGGTCATTAGTTGAATTGTTTGTAGGTTCTATTGTCATCAAGAGAGATAATATGATCATTATCACGCAATGATAAGCATTGTGAGGTTTCGATAGACGATAGAGATATACATGTTTGCTTCACATAGTTTCTATAGATGTTCTAGCTCATTTAATATTTTCTTGCATATTTGTATCTTTCATAGAGATGTATGAATGTCACATGTAGGATTAGATTTAACTGCTATTGAGAGAATCTTTTAATTAAAATAGAAATGTTGACCAACAAGATTGATTTCAAATTCTCACTCTAAATTGCTAAACTAAAAATGGATTAACAAGGGAGATTCTATATCTTGTTAGTACATCTCATAAAGTTGATAAAATTTACTCTGCTTTCAAGTTAGTTGATAAATTGGACATTGATTTGTTACAACTCAATATTGCTATTAGTTAAGAGTATTAATAGCTTTAACTAGATCAAACACATAGTCCTCTTGGGTACGACACTCAATTCACCATTATATTTGATCATTATCCCATGTACTTGCGGGTTTTTAAATGGTCAAGTTTTTTGTGCCGTTGTCGATGTCTACCATTTTTGACAAGTTATAGTTAATTTTAGCTCTAATATGAATTTTACTTTTTTTTTTTTTTTTTAGTTTAGCATATTAAAAAAACTTTACAGTGTTTCTTACTTCTTTTTTCAGGACCTTGTGCAAAGTTTGAGAAACGGTGATCTTGCTCAATTCGGCCTAGAGATTGAACGAACATTCAATTTTCAAAAAAGACAACAGAAACATGCCAAAAATAGAAAGAGAAAAATATGACAAATGAAATTCCGAATCAAATAACCATCGGGGCTAAAATGGGAATAGTCAGCTAATGAAAACGTAAGGCTCATGGATGAATATATGGTTCCATCGGTTGTGGAAAGCCAGTCTAGCATACTATATCTAGCATTTGGTCAGGACAACTTCCACCTAAGGACTGATGTTATCAACATATTCCAAAATGCGCTACAATCTTTGGGAGAGCTATTGAGAATCCCAGTGCTCACATATTAAGATTCTTGGACATTGTGCAACAATCGAGTATCTCGAGGTTTCAAGTAAAGAAATCAGACTGATACTCTTTCCATATACATTAAGAGACCCAGAAAGTGAGTGGTTAGACACTTATTCATCACAGAGCATCACTACATGGAATCAATTGAGTCAGAAGTTTCTTAGCAAATATTTCTCGCCGAAAAGGATTGCAAAGCTAAGGGATGAGATTACTACTTTCCAACAACTAGACTCAGAATGCTATTCAGAGGTTTGTGAATGATACAAGGGCTTACTTCGCCAATGCCCACAACACATATTGCAGAAGTGGCTTCAAGTGCAATACTTCTACATTGGTCTGAATCTGATTAGCAGGGCTAATGTAGACTCAACGTGTGATGGTTTTATCACAAAAAGAACTGCGGATTAAGTCTACCAAATCATGGAGTGTTTGGCATTCACTAGTGCAGTTTGGCCTACTGAAAGAATGAGTGAAAAGAAAGCTGCATGGGTATTCAAAGTTGATTCTTTGACAGCAATTTCAGCACAATTGGCATCATTGACACATAAGGTAGATTAGATGAATGCAACCTAGATAGTGGGACCGAAATGCAAACATTGTGGAGGGAGCTACGAAAGTGTTGATTGTAATGTAAGATCTCCTTTTCTTCAGAGAGTGGAGGATGTGAACTACATTTATAATCTTTTAAGGCAACAACACAATCATAATCCAAATCCCAACACCTATTACCTAGGTTGGAGAAATCACCCAGGCTTTCAGTGGTGTAATAATCGAGGGGCTCAGATAGTACCACAACAGACTACACCACCAGGTTTTCAACAGCATGAGAAAATGTTTTCATTAGAAGATCTTGTGACTAAGTTGGCAGAAATATCTACCCAACACATGCAAAGAATGGATAAGAATTTGCAAGTTCAGGGAGTTGCCATAAAATATTTGGAAAATCAGATTGGACAAATACCCAATGCACTTTTAGAGTGATTACCATGAGCATTGCCTAGTGATACTGAAAATAACCCTAAGGAGTATTGCACGATTATAACTACTAGCAGTGGGTACAGCTGCATGAAATAAATGGGAGGAAGCTAGTGGCTACACAAGATAAGGTACCTACCATGGTTGAGGAACACTTGGATGAATCCGAGCAAAACAAAGAACAAAAGAAAGCATAAGAGGATCCAGAGCTTAAGGTAATAGCTCCTGCCAAAGAAATTGTTCAACCACTCACATTTTCACATAGGCTATAGAAGCATAAGCTAGACTAGCAGTTCTCGAAGTTCCTTGTGGTATTTAAAAAGCTGCAAATTAATATACCATTTGTGGATGCACTTGCACAAATGTCCAACTACGCAAAATTCACAAACAAGAAGAAGCTGGAGGATTTGGGGACAATAATGTTGAACAAAGAATGTAGTGCCATCTTACAGAATAAGTTGCCACCTAAACTAAAGGACCCAGAGAGTTTTACTATCCCTCGTACTATTGGTAACGTGAAATTTGATAAAGTTCTCTGTGATTTAGGCATTAGCATTAACCTCATGCCTTACTCTATTTTCAGGAAACTAAACTTGGGAGAGGCAAAGGCAACATCGATCTCTTTAAAGTTGGTTAACATGTCCATAAAATTTCCACGGAGAATTATTGAAGACATACTAATGAAGGTTGATAAATTTATCTATCATGTAGATTTCATCATTCTGGACATGGTTAAGGAGGACAAAGACATGCCATTAATATTGGGGAGACCGTTTCTTGAAACATGTCTGGCCTGTATAGATGTTCAGAAAGGACAATTGATGCTGCGAATAAATGATAAGCATGTCAAATTCAACATCTTCAGTGTTATCAAGTATCCTACGAAATTAGATAGCTGTTTATGCATTGATATGGTAGATTTGGTAGCGAACAAGACTTTCATTCTTGAGCACTTTCAAGACTACTTGGAGAATCTTCTTGTACAGTTACAAGATAAAAAATCAACAGTTGAAGAGATAAGCCAGGTTGCCTACATTATGGAGTCTACTTCTCCCATGAGAAGAAGACAGTTTGAGGAGCTTGGTATAGGACCTAGTAAACCACTAAATTCTATTCAGAAAGCACCAAATCTTGAGCTCAAGCAATTGCCATCATATATGAGATATGCTTACTTAGGAGAGTCATCTACATTCCCTATGATTATTACAAATGAGATAACCGAGTTGGACGCGCAGAGAATACTAAGAGCTCTTCAAGAGCATAAAATAGTAATTGGGTGGTCTATAGTAGACATCAGAGGGATTTGTCCATCGATTGTATACACAAAATCTTGATGGAAGAACAGTATAAGCCAACAGTGGAAATCAGCGTAGATTGAATCCCACCATGAAGGACGTTGTGAGAGCAGAGTTATTGAAACTCCTTGATGTAGACATCATTTATCCGATCTCTAATAGCAAATGGGTTAGTCTGATTCATGTTGTGCCAAAGAAATAAGGGATTATGGTAGTAAAGAATGAGAATAATGAGCTAGCACTGACAAGCTCAATCACGGGATGGAGAGTGTGCATGGACCAAAGAAGCTTAATAAAGCAACTAGAAATGATCACTTTCCCTTGCCCTTCATCGATCAGATGTTGGAAAGACTAGCAGGGCATTCACATTACTGCTTCTTGGATGGGTACACAGACTATAATCAAATTGCAGTAGTTCTAGAGGATCAAAAGAATACTACATTTACGTGCCCTTATGATACCTTTGCATATAGAATATGCCATTTGGGTTATGTAATGCACTGCCACATTTCAACGACGCATTATGGCAATCTTTTTAGATATGGTGGAGAAAATCATTGAAGTCTTTATGAATGACGTTTTTGTATTTGGTTCATCATTTAAGAGTTGACTCTCCAATTTGGGAATGGCCTTCCAGCGATGCGAGGAAACAAATTCGGTGCTAAATTGGGAGAAGTGTCACTTCATGGTGCATGAATGAATAGTACTTGGACACAAGATATCAGCAGATGGTATCGAGGTGGATAAATCAAAGATTCAGGTGATAGAGAAGTTATCTCCACTAACTTCTGTTGGAGTACATAGTTTTCTCGGTTATGGAGGGTTCAACAGGAGCTGTTTTAAGGATTTTTCCAAAATTACCAACCATCTTTGTAGCTTGTTGAAAATGATACATCGTTCAACTTTTTCGAAGAGTGTTTGACATCCTTCAACACTCTAAGGGTCTGTTTGATTGCACGTTATTTTCCTTGGAAATTGGAATTGGAATTCTAATTTTCACTTTTGACTTGTTTGATAGGCCAAATTTTTCATGGAAAACATTTTCTAACTTTTGAATTTTTTCTTGATTTCAAGGAATTCATTTTCCCACCACTTTGGTAGGAATTGAAATTCCACCTTTTTTTTGAAAAAATAAAATTTTAATTTTGTTTTTAGTAATAGAAACAAATTCTAAAATGAAGTGTAAAAAAATTTATCATTTTAGTTGACAAATTCTATGTAAAACAAAGTTAAACGAACACCAAAAATTTTTTAAATTATTTTTTTAAATTTTTGGCAATCTAAACAAATTTTGTCCCTAATGGTAAGAAAATTTATTCATTTAATTGACAATTTTCATGAAAAACAAAATCAAACGGACCCCAAAAGTATTTTATTTTTCAGGTAGAAAATTATACCAATCAAACATCTTTAATTACAATTCTCAGTAAAATAAATTCTAGACAATTCAATTCTCTGTAATTCATTTTCTTTCCACCCAAATTTCATCTTTCTATCAAACAGACCGTAAAAGAAAAGTTAATTTTAGCACCAATTATAGTTGTACCAGACTGGGAATTGCCCTTTGAGTTGTTATGTGATGTTAATGACTATGCAGTAGAAGGAATACTAGGTCAAAGAAAAAATAAAATTACTCATGTCATCTACTACGCTAGCAAGACTTTGATAAAGACACAACTGAATTATGTGATGTGGTTCAATTGCATCACAAACTCACGAAAGTTTGGCGAATAAGCAGAAGAGATCTAAGCCGGGTTTGGGTCTTAGAGGAATCAACAAAAATTGTACAATTGGTTGTTTGAGTTATGGGGCATAACATGTTGGAGGCAACGCTCCAATAACCAAGTTTCATGTTGGGGTCGAAGGTCGAAAAGATTTGGATCAATGTGATAAAGTTGGCCAAAAATATTCTGGCCAACCAGACGCATAAAGGCCTACTGGACGCGTCCTATCGGACGTCTGATAGTTAAGGCTATGAAAACTCTGTCCATCTGGACATACCGTACCAGACGTCTGGTAGAACCAGATTTTCAATGATTTCTTTCTATTTGACTAGGATTCGTTACTTTGGTTAATTTTCTTAATTTGGACTCTAAAATTCGTCCTTTTTTATCATATTTCCTTAGTTGAGTATAAATATGACATTATTATTCATTTTGGGTAATTAACGGGTCAGATTTTTTGCGTGAAATCTTGGTTTTTGGTACGGGTCGAACAACAAGTCGGGTTGATCTTTGCTTGACATGATTTCTAGTTTTTTGGGATTGGATTCATCTTTGTTCACGGGTTCCCAAGCTTGTTTTTAGTCGAGTTCATATTAGGTGGTATTAGAGCACAGTTCTAGAATTCAGATTATCTATCTTTCTTAACTTTTGTTTATTACTTTTTGTTTTTTTAAAAAAAATTACTGTTCAGCATTACAATTTCCTATAATTGTGATTGTTTAATTGTCTCTAGATTCTTTGTTTAGTTGGTTTATTGAATTAAAAAAAAAAAGAGAAAAGAGCACAACAAAAAAAATCTGTTTTTTAAACGTTTAGAGGTAACAAAACAAAAAAGATAGGAATTTGAGTCATTTGTTTTGCTTTTCTTCTTTTGAATTGAGTCCATTACGTCAGTCCGTGCAATTGTGTTGATTATTTGAGTCTTGTGTTGGTGGTGGTGATCGCTGCGGGAATTACATTTCGTTTGGTTGAGGTTGGTTATTTCTCGAGCCATTGAGAAAGGAGGATGAGCAATAAAATGTAAGAGTGGTGAGCTCAAATCGGGTAAAAGCCAAACTCGAGTAATACACGAGTGTAAACACGTGAGGTAACTTATTTCGCTTCCTTGTTCTTCATTTTTATTAATTTTTGAATTTTTTTTTAAGTAGTTGCAAACTATATATACATACATGGATGAAAATATGAATAGAGGTGAGGAAGAAGTTGTGCCTAAGGGATTTCATGTAGAACTTATGGATAGTATGCGGACTATAAATCTTAGGTTGAACAATTGAATGTGGTAGTTGAACATATTAGCGGTGATGTAGTTAGGTATGAAACTTTGATTGATAGTCATCAGTGAAGACGCCTCGAAGGGTTCTTCATGGAGATAGAGAAGATAGGAGAGCACAAAATCTTATGGCTAAATTTGATGAGGAATTCGAGGCAGTGAGTGCAAGGAGTGATGATTATTATCTGGAAGGTGATATGGGGTAAATGAAGAATAGAGGAGATAGGTTTGATCGAGGGGTTGATAGGAACTTGGGAAGTATCAAACTTAATATCACATCTTTCTAAGATAGGAGTGATTTTGAGACTTATTTAGATTGGGAAAAGAAAGTGGAATTGGTGTTTGATTGTCATAATTACTCGGAGGAGAAGAAGTTGAAGCTAGTTGTAGTGGAGTTCACTGATTACGCCATTATCTGGTGGGATCAGTTGATGACTAGTCGTAGGAGGAACTTCGATAGGCCGATTGAGACGTGGGGAGATTTGAAGGCTTGTATGAGAAAGTGGTTTGTACCGGGATCTTCCTCTAAAATTGCAGACCCTTTCTCAGGGGTCTAAGAGTGTAGATGATTACTATAAGAAAATGAAGGTGACAATGATTAGAGCAAACATAGAAGAGGATCGAGAGGCTACCATAGCTAGGTTTCTGAATGGGTTGAATAGGGACATCGCCAACGTAGTGGAGTTGCAACACTATGTTGAGTTAGATGACTTAGTGCATGTATCTATAAAGGTGGAGAGGCAACTTAGGAGAAAAATGGTAGCTAGACTTACCGCAGAACCCAAATGGAGTAGTGGTGATAGGAATGATTGGGTGGTGACTAGGGAAAAAGGTTGAGATGCCTAAGGCTAAGGAAGATGTGAATAAAAATAAACCAAACAACGAGTCTCAAACTGGTAGGTCGAAAGATATTAGACGTTTTAAGTATTTGGGTGCGGGGCATATTGCTTCACAATGTCCAAATCGACGGGTGATGACCCTTAGGGAGAATGGAGAGATTGAGTCGGATGATGGGAGTGAGAGTGATAGTATGCCTGTGTTGGAAGGATACTAAGCGTGAAACTTGTGTGGAGTACCAAGTTGAGAGTCATTGGTAGTGATGCGTGCTCTTACTATGCAAATGAAAGTAGATGGTGAAGAGCAGCAACGAGAGAATTTATTTCACACTAGGTATAATGTTAAGGATAAGGTGTGCAGTTTGATTATAGATGAGAGAGTTGTACAAATGTGGTTAGCACGACCCTTGTAAGAGAGTTAAGTTTACTTTTCATGAGGTATTCACAACCCTATAAACTGGAATGACTGAATAGTTGTGGAGAGGTTCGGGTTACCAGGAGGGCATTGGTGAACTTTAGCATTGGGTGGTATAGTGATGTGGTTCCAATGCATGTGGGGCATCTCTTGTTGGGTAGGCCATGGTAATACGATAGAAGGGTGGAACATGATAGATTTTCGAATAGGTACAACCTTGTTCCTTTAACACCACAACAGGTCCATGAGGACCAATTAAAACTGAAAAGTGGTGAGAGAACAAAAATAGAGAGCGAAAAAAAAGAGAGCGTGAGAGAAGAAAATAAAGTGGCTAAGAGAGAAAAAAAGAGTAGAGCTACTAAAGAGAAAAGCAAGAGAAAATTTAGAGAGGAAAGAAAATTTCAAGGTGAGCTTGTATGTGAGAAAAGTCGAGTGTGAGAGGGTTTTAGTGAGAGCTAACAACCCCTTTCCCAATTTGGATATTTTTCCTTTGCAGGAATTCAAGAACATGATGCATGGTGTAATAATTCGCGGGGCGCCATACATTGACTCTCCACTTGAAGTGGGACACATGGAGAAAATAGTGAGTAACAATGAAGATGGATGTGACCACGCCAAGTTAACATACCAAAATCTTGCACCTAAGCTAGAATTTGGACAACTCATGGGATTGGCATTGTGCATCGGTTATGTACTTTTAAAAATGATAATGCATTTGATAATTCTGTGATTAGGGTCAGTCCGGTGTCACATGCATTTATGGAAAATCTCTTGCTTGTCTATGATATGCACTTGTTATATTACGAAGTTTAGCACGCTACACCGAGTTATTCACATGAGCTAGACAATTAGGTTGCATTATTGGGAGCTGTATGCAAGTATATTTGAATTCCTATTTTGATGTTAATACTTGTCCTAGGTTGGATTTATGGAACATGTTAGGAATATGTTTAATGTCTATTATTTCCATTCCACGTGTCCATCTAACGAGCGGTTTTAATCTACTAATATTGTTCAATTCTATGACTTTATGTATCGGTGTTAGTAGTAGCTTTGGTGAAAAGGATCATTATGCCATCGACTAGAGTCTTATTTGATCCCGATGATGATAGTTGGGTGAACATACCTACTATGTGGATGCGAATTCAAAGGAGGTCCAGTCTACATCCTAGAGGAGGAGGACCTTTCCATATCCTTGCTATGCACGAAATCGATGGATACGAGTTGATTCTTTGGGGAAGTTGGTGTTCGTTGATATTTTTGAAGTTTCTAATGTTGTTTCTTTTGATGATGTATGTTTAGATTCGAGGTCGAATCTTTTCGAAGGGGGAGGGGATGATGTCATTCGGGTTGCATAATAAACTCATGAAAGTTTGGCAAATGAGCGGAAGAGATTTAAGCCGGGTTCGGGTCTTCAAGGAATCAACAAAAGTCGTACAATTTCTTGTTTGAGTTATGGGGCACAACATGTTGGAGGCGACACGCCAAAGACCAAGTTTCATGTTGGAGTCGAAGGTCGAAAAGACTTGGATCAACGTAATAAAGCTGGCCGAAGAATGCTGGCCAACCGGACGCACAATGGCCTAATGGACACATCCTACCGGACGTTCGGTAGTTAAGGCTATGAAAACTCTATCCATCCGGACGTTCGGTAGAACCGAATTTTCGGCGATTTCTTTCTATTTAACTAGGATTCGTTACTTTGGCAAGTTTTCTTAATTTTGGACTCTAAAATTCATCCTTTTTACCATATTTCTTTAATTTAGTATAAATAGGACTTTATTATTTATTGTATGAACCTTTTGACATTATTTGAGAGAATTCAATATTATTTGAGTTTTATTCTTTCATATTTTTGGTGGCTTAAAGTTCTAACGTGAACTTATCAAAAGGAGATCACAATCCTTTTGTGACGTTCCCACTTCACGGTTTTTCTTCCTGATAATCAATGGGTCAGATTTCTTGCGTGGAATCTTGATTCTTGATACGGGTCGAACAACGGGTCGTGTTGATCTTTGTGCGGCGTGATTTCTAGCTTTCTTGGGTTGGATTCATATTTGTTTGTAGGTTTCCAAACTTGTTCTTGGTCGGGTTCACATCATTATGTAACCACAAAAAATGAGTTGTTGGCCATTGTGTTTGCCTTCGATATGTAAAGATCATATCTCATGGGATAGAAGGCAATTGTCTACACAGGTATTGCGGATCTGAAATATCTGATGTCTATGAAGAATGCAAAGGCTAGGTTGATTCGGTGGATACTTCTCTTTCAAGAGTTTGATTTGAAGATTCGAGACAAGAAGGGAAGTGAGAATGTGGTAGCATACCAAAATTCAAGGGTTGAACACGCATAACAGAGGGATGAGATCGATATAAAGGATTCTTTCCCAGATGAGCATACTTTGCAGTTGATAGTGGGCTATGGTATGCAGACATAGTGAATTGCTTAATGTGTAATGTGCTTTCACCTGAGTTAACAAACCAATAAAGGAAGTTCTTCTCGAAGTTGAAATATTATCATTTGGAGGATCCCATATTTACAGGATGGGTGCTGATCAAATCATTTAAAGGTGTGTACCAAATGAGGAGATCTCTCATATTTTGGAGCGTTGTCACACTTCAGCGTATGCGGGGATCTTCTACAACAGTGGTGAAAGTTCTTCAATCAGGGTTTTATTGGCACTCATTGTTTAAGGATGCTCATGAATATATGAAAAACTGTGATCAATGCCAATGTACATAGGACAATCTCCAAAAAGAATGAGATGCCTTTAAATTCGATTCTAAAAGTGGAGCTCTTCAATGTTTAGGGAATAAATTTTATGGGACCATTTCATCCTCCTACAACAATCAGTATGTGTTGATCACAGTTGACTATGTATCGAAATGGGTAAAAGCAGTAGCAACACCGACTAATGATGCTCAAGTAATTGTTAATTTTTTGAAGAACAGATTCTCGAGCTTCGGTATGCCTAGAACTATTATTAGTGATGGGTTAAACATTTCTGCAATAGGCTTTTGGAGTCGGTGTTAGCAAAATATGGGGTGAAACATTGGGTGGCTATACCGAGTTGGAGCATCAAGTATATTGGGCAGTAAAACAGTCGAACATGGACATGACAACAGCTAGAGAAAATTGGATGCTGTAGCAGAATGAATTGGATGAATTTTGGATGGATGCCTATGAGAATACGAAGCTGTATAAGGAGAGAACAAAGAAACTGCATGATAAATACATCTAGAGGCCCAAGTTTATTCCAGGTCAAAAAGTATTGTTGTTCAATTCTAGGTTGAAATTTTTTCCTGGGAAATTGTATTCTAGATGGTCTGGTCCATTTACAGTCGTTCAAGTCTTTCTACATGGAGCGGTTGAGGTGACTCATATGACAAATGCCACTTTCAAAGTAAATGGGCAACGTTTTAAAGCATATTGGAGCGAAGATTTTGACAAAGAGAAGTCACTCACCCAACTCTACAACTCGAAATAATCAAGTTGCAAGTCTAGCTAAAGATTAAAAAATAAGCGCTTATTGAGAGGCAACCCAATTTTTAACCTTTTTGTTTATTCTGCTTTTTGTGCCACGCTGCATATACATTTATTTTTATTATCATTTTGCATTGGATTTAGGTATGTCTCAATTCAGTTCGGGGGTCATCACATCTACACTGAGACTAGATAAGAGAGTAATCTATTCGAGCCACAAATAGTAGAAGAATCATTTGGGCATGCACTTCATGGTTCCAGAGACGTAAAAAATGGTTATGGTATACGCCACATTTTTCACTACCTTTTGACTCTTATAATTATTTTCTTTTACCCTTTGACAGGTACTTTGATGACCGAAGGAAGCATCTTAATATTTTGATGACTGAATTGCATTGTTTGACAAGCTACTTCAAAACTATCGAACATAACATCAATGGAATACCCTTTTTTTCTTCTCCTCCATGTTAAGTGCGTATTTATACTTTATGACATTGAGGACAATGTTGATTTTAAGTTTAAGGGTGGACAAAAAACTTTTGAGTTTATGTTTGTGTGTTTTAGTGTTTTTGTTTTTAGTAGTTCTTTAGTAAACATGAGACTATTAAAAAAATTGACAAATTTGAAGGATTTCAAAAATATTATCTTTTATTAGGTTGTGTGCTTTTATGGGTTAGATAGCCAAAACCGGCAATGATGATTTTAATTTGAGATTTGATGTTAATTTATGAACTATGGATATGTTACATGCTTGTATTGATTGGTGCTTATTCATGTAAGACTTGATATTAATTGCGCACGTGAACTAAGTTTGACACTATGAATAAATGAGTTGATTTATATGCTTGATAGGTTGATTTAGTCGAACATAGATGTTATGCCCAAACCATGCTAAAAGTTTTTATCCTTAAGACCAAATTTAACATAGTTTGGAGAAGATTTTACTGTTGTAGGAAGATAAGGATGTGAATGGGGATTCCTTGGTTAAAAAAATTATGTGTAAAGTGTCTTAGATTAACGGGATAAAATTGGGCGAAAATCTTAAGTTGGAGGTCAGTTTGCTTGAATAGGTATTTGATAAGGGACATTACATTGATCACGGTATATATATTTAGAAATTTGAAACTTCTCTTTTAAACCTTTATGATTCGAGTAATTAAGTTTGCATGGGTATCTAAAAACCTGTCGCTATAAAGTTATCTAACTTGAAAGTCATTGGTCTAAAGCTCGATACAAGGGTCATCTAGAAAACATAAGGGAAAAAATGCAAAAAAGAAAAATAGTTTTGAAAATATGAAAAAGCGAGTGCATATAAAAAAATAAAATCATTAAATGCCTTGATTAAAGTCCAAACACTTGTTTGAGGAAATTCAACTTTAGATGAAGGATAATTAGCCTAGTTGAATCTTGAAGGTCGAAGCAGTCAAATAATTGGAGAATTCTTGTTCATTGTTGTGTTGAACACCAGCTAGTGACGTTCGCTTAAACTAGAGAGGGTGATGGTAGTAATGAAAAATTCAATCTTAGATTAATATCGGGAACTTGTGAAAAGAAGAAAATTGATGGTGTGTGAATCATACGAGAGATAAAAGGATATATTTGGCCACAGAAGGTCGGGATTTGAATCAACTTGTAGATTCGTTGTTGACTACTTAATTCACCACACATGTCAGTTGTGCACTAGAAGAGTAGATATTGATTTTGTATTGTGACTTTGAAGGATGTTTCGAGAATTAACACTGAGATCTTAAATCCTGAGGTAAAAAACTCGATTGTGTAACTAAATATTTCTGTACGCTTGTGTGTTTATTGTTATTTAGATTATAATTTTGTTTGAGGACAAACAAATGTTTTAGTTCGGGGATATTTGATAAGTGTATTTTATACACTTATTCGGAGTTTAGAATAGTGATATTTGACAGCTTTTTTGACAAAATATATCCTAAATTGTTGTATTTTACGTTACATAGGTAAAAATCAGTGGTTGAATGAGGAATTGAAAGAAAGAAAGGAGAATTGGTGAAAAATGTGAAATCCAAAGTCTGGGGACTAAATTGCAACAAGCCAATAGTTGAATTGGACCATGAATTGAAGATTGAAGATGCTAGAGGTTCAATTGGATGCACTAGGTAACTAAGAGGGTGAAACTATAGGTGAAAATGAGGAAAAGGACGATGCGCAGAAGTTCAGGGACCAAAACGTGAAAAAAATGGAGAACGCAGCAAAAAATTGCACTATGCGGTTTCACTAATATATTACTTGGTCACGATCTCGTGTACTTGCAAGTTTTCAAAATGTCACTTACTTATCAAGTTATGATCGAAAATGAACTAAACACCCACGAAGAGGCTTTAAAATGTAAAAATTTAGTTAATTAGTAGGTAGCTTCTATGAAAGATGAAATGAATTCATTTCTTATAAATAATATTTGAGTATTAGTTAATAAGCCAAAAAAAAAAAATAAATAAATAAATAAATTGGTAAATTGTATATGGATATATGTAATTAAAGAAGGGAAATGTGATTTGGATTATGTCGGGTATAAGGCTAGATTACTAACAAAGAAGTTTACACAAAAAGAGGTGCAGATTATATTGAAATATTTTTCTCAGTTGTAAAGTATACCACTATTAGAATAATTTGATTGCGAGTTGGATCAGTCAGTTGTCAAAACTTTTTCCTTTAAGGAGAATTAGATGAAAAAATTACACTAGGAAGCAGCCTTTTGGGTTTTTTTTTTTTTTTTTTTTTTTTTGGAAAAAAAAAAGTGACAATGACCTTGTATATTTGCCTAAGAACTCCCTGTATGAATTAAAGCAATCATCACTAGTTGTTTAAATTTATAGTTTGTTTTACATAATTTTTTCTTCTAATGTCAATAATGTATGAAAATTTTATAATCAATAAATTAGTGATGTTAAAGTGAACAAATATTCAACCAAATCATAGTTTAAAATGGGATCAAACCGTCACTACAACAAAATCAGCTTTTTACGACATTCATTTACGACATGCATCTACAGCACGCCGTAAAAAAGACTAATTATGGCATGCGAGATATATATGCCGTTAAAAATCAGTGACTTAAAGTATTTACGGCGTGCATCCTCTACACGCTATAGTAGAGTAGTATTGTTTGTTCTCAATTATACAAAGCCGAGAAGCCCATTAGCATTATTTACGGTGTGCTCTAAAGCACGCTGTGTTTATTCCATTAGTATTATTTACGGCGTGCTCTAAAGCACGCTGTGTTTATTCCATTAGTATTATTTACGGCGTGCTCTAAAGCACGCTGTGTTTATTCCATTAGTATTATTTACGGCGTGCACTAAAGCATGGCTTGTTTGTTCTCAATTAAAACCCACAAACCCAGCCCTAAATTGAAACCGTTTTCTTCCATTTCCTTTTCCCCTCATTGAGAACTGAAGTGCAGCGCGTTAATGGTCTGAATCGACATGAATTGCTTTTCAGGAAGAAATGAATGAAAGTGAGTTCATTCACAGTATGAGTGAAAAAGACACCTAATCGACATGGATATGGAATCTGAAAGAGAGAAAATGTCTCTCAATCCTTCAAAGAAAAACCCATTGCCGAGCCACACTCCTTCAAATCCGTGACTTCATGCTCTGAAACGCCCTCAAAACCAACCTTAACATCCTCACAAAGCTCGTCGTCACCCTCTCTTCCTTTGAACCACAATGTGGAATCCACCACGCCCGTCGCTTGTTTAGTCAGATCCGGCATAAATCCAACACTTTTCTATGCAATACTATTATGCAAGCCCCTAAATTATGTTCAGATCCTAGGTTTTGCCTCTTCTTTTATTTTCATTTCTGTTTTCATTTTTTTTGCCTTCAGTTATTGCTTGATTGAGATTTGAGTTTGAGTTTACTGACTATACATGGGAACTTGAAGTCATCTTGTTGTGTTGTTAGATTGAGTTTAAGTGTTAATTTTATGGGCATAAACTGTATAGATTTTAAACATTAAATTTGTTGATTGTAGGGTGTCTTGACTTATGTAAATATTAAATTTGAGAATTCTCTAGGGTAGATCACAACTTGAAAAGCTTGATGGAAAAGTCAAGTAACATTGACTGGGAGGATAAAGGTAGTGGACTTGGTGATAGATTGAAAGTTTAAGAAGAGGAATTAGAAGTGGAAATTGGAAGATTATCTGTGGCAGAGAGTATGCTAGTAACTTCCAATAAAGAATTTTTTTGGTTAAGAATGTGGGCTGAAATACTAATGAGGTGACCCTACAGACTGATTTGGTGAGACCAATTTCATCCTCTTGTAATTGAAAGTTCTATAGATTAAGGATGTATTTCATAGCAATGCTAGTTGACAAGTGATTAGTGTCTGGTTTCCTTGCCTTGTTATTATGTGCAGGTGAGGGATATTCCCTGTGGAACAAAAGGTGATGTTATGATCAACTTTGAGAAGATAGAAGTAAATCTATAGATAGTTCATTTAATCTAATTACATGTAGTCTACAGATAGTTCACTTGTCCCATGGTTGACACGAACTTTGTTTTGGACATAAAAGCTAGCACGCGCTATTTGTTATACTATATTGAAATATAATAGTTTAACAATGCATCATAAACCTTATTGTTCTTATACCTGTCATTTGTTGCCAGATTCTATACAAAAATAGATGTGATAATCGGCTAAACGAGATTACTGAAAGAGTTTCCGGTGACAAAAGAGAGGTATATCTTTGAAGATAATTGTTGCATTTATATTCAGAGATGCCTGATATTTGTGTGACTCACTTGACCAAGTTATATATCACGCTGACTCATTGGCAAAGAAATATGAAGAGAAGTACAAGCAGGTTTGTGATGTAGCATCTAAATTAACCATTGAAGAGGCCATGTTTCGTGATATTCAGGTATCACGATTACTTTCTGCTGCTAGACTCGACCAGAATATCTGTTTACTGTGGCTTGTCCTTTTTGTCGTTCTGATATCTATATATAGACTTTGTGCTTTCACAGTTTCACCAGATTTGTTAGATTATGAGGTTGGCTGTATTGTATGTAGGAGAAAAAAATGAACAAATTTTTTTAAAATTTTGTTGATATTGCATGCACGCCGTAAAAAGAAAAAAAATGAAATTTTATTCACGCCGTAAAAGGTAAAATTTGACTTTTTGCGGCATTACTTTATACGCCGCCGTAAAGTGATTTTTCCACGTCGTAAAAAGTACATTTTGAATTTTGTAAAGCTATGTTCCCGTATTAATTTTAACTTAATAATGAAAACAATTATCACAATCGATAGTTTACATAGCCTAATTAATTTTTTTATATGTGCATTTTTAACAATAATACTTTTGTATATATTGTTGTACCAAAAAGAAATGATATTTCTATGTTAGACAATGCATTGTCTAAATATTCTCAAATTTCTATGTTTCGGTTGAAGATTTCTTTGATTTCAAAATATGTATGGCACTTGTCATGAGATAAGATGTAACAAAAAAATAAAATTCATTGACAGCTAATACTTGATGTACAATCATTGAAAGATGGAAAAAAAAAAAAAAAAAAAAAAGACGAACAGAGTTTGCCACGTCAACATCTATTGAAAGTCTGTCAACAATTTCCTATTCGAGTAGCATTATACTTTTTATTGTCACAAAAAGAATAAATTTTATATTAATTTTGATTACACATTCTTTAGATACAAATTGCAGTAATTTTTCAGCAAAGAGTGACACGTATACACTTTTTTTAAAAATAGTGGCAAATTTTGAATTTATAATCTGTGTATTCCAATACTATGTGATAAACTTTATGTAAGCGTTGATAAAATTCATTTATTTAAATTTTACTTATTACACTTTGATAATCAAAATATCAAACCACATGCATACTAGGAAAACTTTAAATTGTGTTGTATTTAAAAAACTGATTTAAACATCATATGCCACTATTTATATAGATGGAGATCACTTGCATGAACATGGGGTTTCCCTCTGCTGGAGCATAAATTGCTAGATGAGGTGTAATAAGAAGTATATAATCAAACATGCTTAAGTTTCAATTTTTGCTTTAGAAAAAAAATTTAGCTTTTAAAAGAATCATGTCAAATAAACATTTAATCTAATATAGACGTTACCCAACCATTGTTTGGGTTCTATTAAAATGTGTTTTTTTTTTAGGGAAATTGTATTTTGGAATAGTGATTTTTCGAAGAATGTGAGGTTAAAAAAGAAGGAAAAATATCATCCTTATCATTTCTTGTTGACTTGAAAATATGATCTAGTTAAAGAAATGAACCATTTGAATTATATTTCAAGAAATTTTGATAAACAAAATGATCCTAAGAGAGAGAACTTGACCAAAGACATTGAATGGCATCCCTTTCTTCATTATTACACGTGGATTATAGAGTAAAGGACAAAGTCGTAGGTGTAAGTTGTTCATTTAGTTGATTTTGATAAACTTTCAAACTAAATCATTTAAAAAGATTTTGAGAACAATTCAAACCCCTAAATTATATACGGGAACATAGCTTTACACATATATATAAGTTAATAAAATTTTCTATTTTTGTAATCGAAAACTAACAATTTCTGAAGTTAATATTTTTGTAAACACTTTAATTATAAAAATTATCGATTTTTAAGAAAGTGATAAATATAGTTTGAAATTTTGAAGTGTAAATTTGTACTAGTTATTTTTACAAATGGTTGCTGAAGTTCAAGAGAAATTTCAAATTCGTCCTCAAAATTGCTTTTAGGACCATTTAGTTACTAAAGCTAAGTAACGTTACATACTGTATGCTTGGCAAAAAATTTATAAGTTAATCAAATAAGGTTAATTTCACAAACGGTCACTGAAGTTACATCAAAATTACAAAACGGTCACTCAAATTTAAAACTTGCACTAATGATCACTGAAGTATCAATCGATTTTAGTAATGGTCACTGAAGGACTTTTTCATTTTAATTGGAACTTAATGGACCAAAATAATTGAAGCTTGAACATTGAGGACCTAAATCGCAAATTTAACAATAAAACCCGGTATGTATAGTGAAATCCGGTAAGTTGAATAAGCGCATATCCGGTAAGTAAAAATTATGTATGTAAAGTATCAAGTAAATACGGTGTGGGGTGCAAATTCAGTAAGGAAAGAGGAAATACGGTAAGCTTAGAATCTTGCAAATACGGTAAGTTGTGAAATCCAGTATGCAATGAAAAGAGTAAAACTGGTATGCAATGAAAAGAGTAAATTCGGTATGCCTAATGAAATTCGGTAAGCACAGATCAAATCCAGTTAGCTCAAATATAGTAAAAATTGCTGTGTAAGTGAAGATGCAAGTTTAAAGTTTCTTTGTCTGTGATTGATTCAAATGTAAAGAGTTGTCATCTATTATATAGAGTTGCGGACCGGTGAGTTGATATCCGATTTCCTCCTCCTTGATATTCAAATTAAAGTTTTAATCATAAAGCTTTCGAAATAAAATATTTCAACACATATCCTCTTCAGAAATGCGTCTAGCATTTATGTTTTCGTTTTTTGTCTTCTAAATTAATTTTTTTCTTTCTGAGGTTCTTTCTATTGGTTTTGAAGTTGGGGATGTGGAGGGTGGGAAAAAGGTAGGATTTTCAAAAGTTATAATTCTACTTTTTGAAAAGAGGATTTGATTATTCGGGTCTTGATTGGAAGCTGAAGCTAAGGATTGTGAAGAATTAATTAGATAGTATTAGCATGAGTTTCACTCTAATTTTCCTCCTAAATGGGTTTCCATTTTCCTGTGATGTTTCACCCCAAAAAGAAATGGATTTTGTGGATTTTATTGTTAAATTTGCGATTTAGGTCCTCAATGTTCAAGCTTCAACTATTTTGGTCCATAAAGTTCCAATTAAAATGAAAAAGGTCCTTCAGTGACCATTACTGAAACCGAATGATACTCTAGTGACCGTTATTGCAAATTTTAAACTTCATCCGTTTTGTGATTTTTGATGTAATTTCAGTGACCGTTTGTAAAATCAATCCTAATCAAATATCATTTTTAATCACGCATTTTTTAGATTTAATGACTTTTATCTACTTTTAACAAGCAATTTCTTGAAGTCCATTGTATAGAAGCATGTAAAAAGAGTATTGTTATTCATAAGCAGTTCCTACTTATGAATAGCACATGTGACATATGATAATTGCAGCATATTTCTATGAGCATATTTTTGGCAACTGTTTAAAAGTAATCGTGTTTATAAATAGGTAATTGTGTTTAGCTATTAATTTGTCCGATTTAACTTGAATTCGCAGCTCTGTATCCTATCAATCCTTTAAATATATAAAATCTTTATGCAGTATACAATTCATTAAAAAAAATATACATAAAGTTTGAAGAGCCACCTGGAATCTTTTAATTAATTCAACATTTGCATATAAATATTCAAGTCTGATCTGAATTCATATGTAAATGTAGAATTGGTTGAACTCGCATTTGAGATAATATATGGAAGAAAGAGGTAAAATAATATAAATTATACTAGAATTGAAAAGAAATACTTACAAAGAAATTCAATTATCATTTTTTTTTTTTTTTTTTTGAAAATTGTAGTAAACAATAATACATCTCATATTGTAACAAAGAGTAGGATTTCATGTTCTAATATTGTAATCACTCCAGCAATTTTGTGTAGTGACTTTGAGTTGAGTAATAGATTTTTGAATGTTGACCATATAGTGATTATAATATTTGATGAGTGTCGTTATGCAAGAAACTAATCGTGATTGTTCATTTGATTGTTTATAATTTGTCACTTGCATATGACACTCGTCAAATATTAGAATTCAGAGTCAAAATTCAAAAATTATAACTCAACTCAAGGCTCTACACATAATTGCTAAAGTCATTCAAACATTGCAACACAAAAAACTATTGTTACGACAAGCATATATTAATGATAATGATAAAGACTGCATTTACTGTTTATTATAATTCTCATTTGATGTCATTCATTGAGAATAATATATGTAAGAAAGAGGTAAAATGGTAAATTGAATTAATATGAAGATTGTAAGAGTTCTAATATAAATTGAGAAGGTAGTTGTGTTGAAAAATAAAATAAAATGAAGTGGAGATAGGGTATATAAGAAAAAAAAATATTCATTTAATATTAAAAAGTAAAATGACTGATTTACCATATAAGCTAGCTTGTGATTTTTTTTTTCAACCTCAATACGATTTATGATTTATCTTAATACAAGCTTGAGCGATCCATTGATCAAATCGAGCCCACATACCAACAAGCGAGTTGATCCACCCGCATCTCTATTTTTATACATCTATAGTGTTGTGTGACGTTAAAAATTGACGTCAAAATCGCTTATCCTCCACAATACAGTCCGATTTTTTTATTAACCACGTGATGCTATCCAACTCTCCACAAGTTGCTCCACTTGCCACTTTCGAAATTTCATGGAAACATAGCTATAACCATTTTCTATAATTACAAAATGTTAATTTAATTCGTGGAGCGTTGCTACTCGACAGGGCCACGTAGGCCCTGTCAATCCACGGCGCCTACCTATTGGCAGGGGTTTGTGCCGACAAATCCCCTGCCAATAGGGGGGCGCCACGTGCTCCTCTGTTTGTCTTTTTCCTTAACTCGTAGTGCATACACCACGCTGCACTTTTCTCTCTCATCTCCCTATGTATACCCCACTCATCTTTACCTTCCAAAATTCACAACTTTTCTTTCTCTGGTTTCCAAGAAAAATCAAGATTTTAAAAAGCCATATTTGATATTGTGCAGAAAATCATGTACAACCAAGTTTTGAGCGAGTTAACGACGGTGAATTTTCCGGTGGAATTTCAGCCAGGGTATTGCCGGAGCTCGAGCTTTAGTAATCTCATGCCGTGTTTAATGGAAACATGGGGTGACTTGCCGTTAAAGATTGATGACTCTGAAGACATGGTTATTTGTGGGCTGTTGAATGACGCTGTCAATGATGGATGGACGCCGTTTAACGACGTAAAGTCGGAGCCGAGGCTTGAGGTCGAGGCAGAGATGAGCATAGCTGAAGTGAGGACGGAATACGTGGCTGCTTCACCGGTGACTGCGGCAAAGGTGGAGCCAGCGGTGTCACGACCAAAAGGGAAGCATTTATAGGGGTGTGAGGCAACGGCCGTGGGGGAAGTTTGCAGCGGAGATAAGGGACCCGGCTAAAAACGGCGCGAGAGTGTGGCTTGGGACATATGAAACGGCTGAGGAAGCGGCTTTGGCTTATGATAGAGCGGCTTATAGGATGCGTGGCTCGAAAGCGTTGTTGAATTTTCCACACAAAGCCGGCTCAAATGAGCCTGAGCTGGTTAAAGTGATGGCCAAGCGGCGGTCACCTGAGCCCACTTCTTCTTCCGTATCGTCAATAACATGGGCTTCGGAAAGTGGCTCACCCAAGCGGAGGAAGAAAGGAGTGCCAGCTGAGCTAGCCGAATCAGAAGTCCAGAGCAGAACCAATTTGTAATTGCACGTGGCAGAGAACTATTAGATGGCTTGTTTGGTTATAAGATGTGCATAATAAGCCGGAAATTTGAGCAAATTGTTTGTTGGCTAACACAAATTGTTCGAAAGTTATTAGTCGATGGTTGAAAAAGGTTGTCAAAAGATTTAAAAGAAATAAAAAAACCTTCATAGTTAAAAGTGCAAATTTAAATAGTGATTTATTACTTAAAAAATAAAATAAAATAAAATGAAAAGAAAAAAGCAAATAGGTGGGTAACGATAGTGACCGTCCATGATTAAGTGTTTTTATGATGTGTTTTTCCCATTCTCTAATGAAAAATTGTCAAGTGTAGTCTGAAAATATTTTTCCATCATTGACTTTAGCTATATAGCCTGATTGCTATGGTTAAGGTTAACAATAGTGTTGGCGGGTCACGCTGCGTAAGAAATGGCTATGGAGGATGTGATATATTTTGCTCTTCTAGACTAAGGTTTAGGCTAGGTTGGGAGAGAATGAAGTTAAGATTTTTTTTATTCTATATTTTTGTGTTCACTCTCTATTTTAAATTTTTTTTATACCATTCAAGCAGACAATACGGGACTAAAAGGTTGAGGATGACAACATTATGTTAAAAAATGAAGAAAAAAAAACCTTAATAGAAGATAGTTAACTATATTCCTAGCCTAAGAACTAATTTACGAACTTTCACAAAATATCTTAAGGGAATAGAAAGTAAAATCAATCCTGCCACTCGTACAAAAGACCTTGATAGCATGACATGGAAAATGGAAAAAAAGAAAACAAAAACTTTGTATTGAAGCCTGGTTTCGCATCCATCATTTCTCCACCCCACTCCAACTCCAACGGAGAACTCAATGGCCCCTATGGAATTTATTTTGTCCAGTTGTGCGGTTATCCATTTGTGAACCCTTCGATCGATTTTTACTCCTTTGAAGCCGCAACCATTGTATTCTTCGGCGAAATCGACAACAAAAATTTGGTGAGCATGATATTTGATTTACATGGTGTTTCGAAGCTATTGAGTGTAATTGTATTTACATATAGTTTCGACCAAATATGTGTATTTATTAATTTTTATTTCAGCATTTGTGCATTTGTATAATTTTGATGTTAGGTCTCGTTTGAGCCTTTTTAGCTTTCGTGTAGGGAGTGTGTAATGAAGTTTCATTTTTTCAGAAATTTGAAGGTTCAATGTTGCATGAAGTTATAGAGGTGTTCAACATTGTTGTGTGTACTGAATTGAGAAGGTGTGTAGTAGTGGTCTTCAATCTATTTACCCAATGTTTGAGAGTCTGTGTACTGACTGTCCTTACCTAATTTTTGAGATTGTGGATCGAATGTGTTTATCACAGCTCACAATGATAGGACAGAAAGATAAAGTCTGTCATGGATGTAGATGAATCCGTTACTTCTTTGCGAATTGTCATAATAAGCTCTCCCGCCCGTGGTGTAAACGTGCATTTGTGAAGTGTTTTGCTGTGGTGAAGAACACTAACAATAAAGATAAATTCTTCAAGTGTTGTAGCTAGAACTGTAGATTTTTGGGAGTGGGTCAAAAAGGGTGAAACAAGCGGTTAATCAAGTTCCTTTGGCAGTACCTACACTTATCATGTGGCGACTGAATTAGAGAATAATATCTATGGCATGCTCAAAACTATGTGTTGGTTAAGTCACGAAAAAATGTGGAGTAATTGTGACAATACGTAAAGAAAATGCAAGTGTGGAATGGGATAAGAAAGCAAAGGGGCCGACGTGATCGTAGTTGTTCGTTTAATGAAGTTTTTATTTCACTTATGTTCAGTGTTGACGTACTCTGTTGTTAATCGTTAATATAATAGGAATTATTGCAAGCTTTTATTTGGTTGCTGGAATATATTTGACAGGAGTTTGCTTATGCCTTTGAAGAAGTAAAAATTATTTGTATGTGCTCTACAATACAAATTGGCCCCACAAGCCAACAGTTAACATATAGGATTGCATATATGCACTATAAGTTCACAGATTGCAAACGATAAAGAATACCAAGCCTTTCAATACCAAACACAATGTACTAGAAAAGTACAAAAAATCACCAAAATAATGTTTATATATTCATCTATTAACTTTCAAAACCAAGAACAATTAGGATGATTGGAGAACCCACTGTCCTATTGATGACATTGCACAAGATTTAACCGTTAATACATTCAGTGAAGTTGCAAAATCAACATTAATTTCCATAGTCGCAAACATCTCCAAAAATCAAATATCGTTGGTTTACTCCATCTCGATCCGGTAACCGTAGGTATAAGTATGGCATTGCCTGAAAATCTGAACATTAATACACAAACACGATGTTTAACCACATAATTAGCTTGACCATTGAACATAATATGATTCGCCGACAAAGGTATAAAATTGGAGGATTGTAGTTGTTGTGTAAATGCAAGACTTTGGCCGTCACCATACATGAAATAAAATACTAGTACACTATTTTCTTATTAAGGTAATTGATTTATATACTAACCATTAAGAGTAGTAAATATGATAACGGTATATGCATGCAATATTGTGCCTATGGAGGTCCTTGAACGACGTTTGCACCATAGGCAATATTATATGGCCTCCCTTCAGCCTATTCCCTTTGGTTGTACTCAAACTCCCATGCATGACATCCTAACTAGTTACTTATGTCAGTTAAGACAACAACATTACACAATTGGTAATATAACAGAGCAATATACCTTTGCTTTATTCAAATTCGATTCCAACGTGCTCTTCTTATGAAGTTTCATAGGTACATCATTTCTCTTTACACATTTAGGATCATGTAATATACCGTTGCCAGTTTTTAGTGATGGTCCACACCGAGAGGCTATCAGTGTAAGATGCGAGGACATGACATTACTCCCAAAATTGGACTTTGATGTCGTTATCAGTTTACATTCATGTTCGATCCAGTTTTGTAGTCTTTATGCTCCGCTTTCGTAGTCTTTGACTAGGTTCGCCAACGTATCAAAAGACTGACGTAGTTTGTCAAATCTCAACTGTCCCGAAGTACTAATCAACCCATCATAGTTAACTACGACCCTTGTGTAGGCTCTATTCACATATCTTCGCCACCTCCATAGTATATATCTTCGGTAGTTCTTCGACGTCATTACAGATCAATACTGCGATTATATGCCTACATATTTTTCCTTAGAACTTGAATAAGTGGAACTGCAAACTGTTTCACACTTTTTTCTTTGAAAAAAGATGAACTTTTTTTCCTCGATCACTTGTTATTCCTCTCTTCCTCGCATAACTCGTATGTTGTCCCCAAATATCCCTCAGAAGAAGATATGAGGTCATAATAAAGCTTCTCAGTGAACTCTTCTTGAACTTTTTTAAATTTTGGAATTGGTATAAATGGTTTGAAATTGCTTCTCCATTTCATACTTTGTTGTGCATGGTTCTATATGTGAGTAAGACTTGAAATATGCTTGAAACTTATTCTCAACTTTATTCTTCAAAGCTCGTCGTATTGTTTAATGAATTGCTTTAATGTGGTCTTCGAATGTAGATACCCATCGAAGAACTCATTCACACTTTCATTGCGTTGAGTTATCGACATTCCTTTCCAGAAAGTGGTTTTGAAATAGCAAGGAACTCAATGACATCTATTCTCATACGGTCTTGAAAACCATTCATTATCATGTAAATCATATGTATCGATCATCACCCTCCAACTTTTTTCAAAATCTTGAACAAATTGTGAATCATAAAGCAAACAGTGTATATTGTAAAATATTGAACCCTTATATGCTTAGTATCCAAACTTTTCTAGAAACTTCTTCAATATATGCCACCAGTACCATCTATGCTTCATTGAATTGCATTCCGCATGACCTTGTCTTGATCAATAATTATCTCATGGAGAGTTTGGTCATGCATACACTGCAATCATGTCCTAAACAGCCACATAAATATATCTGTATTTTCATTAGATACCAACCCACTTCCAATCAGAGTCGAATGGTCGTTATAATTGACTCAAACAAAGGGGTAAAAGACATGTCATACTTATTAGTGAGGTACATGACATCGAAGGTAACAATATCACCAAATTCCTTACACATCCGTCTACTATTATTATATGTCCAGAACACTTTCTTTAGCCTCAAATCTTCATCCAAATCCATATTAAAGTAAAACCCAGAGCAACTAGCTTGTATTTTCGAAAAGTAGGATTGCATTGTTGCGGTGTCTCATTCTCCAAGTATTCAATGCCGAACTTGTTTGACATAGTTTCGACAATATTCTGACACGCAAGTCATATTTTCATATCTACCTAATTTAACTACTGCGGAGTTGAAACTTTTGTGCAACGAAATTTTTGCCATATCATTAACTTCAAGCTGCCATTTAACATGTGCACTCAATTCTCGATTGTATCGATATAGCATCGACTTTGATGGACTTGTTTTATGATTATGCTAGAGGTTTATTGTATTAATTCTCCATATTCCACGACTATCCATGGATGCAGTCAACCTTGTTTATCACTTGTCTAAATAGTTGGTTGCGGCTTCAAAGTACCGCTTGTAGTACTATTTCTTTTCCCTTTACTACATGTCAAAGTAGCACGTCTCACAACATCATTGTCATCATTTTTTATACTAATTGAAAAACCTATGTCGTACGTATATCTTTTGTAGCTATAAAATAATTTATTTTCATCATTGAACTTCATGCCCACATCAGGCACATGCATGCAAAATTGCACCATCTCCTGCTTCGATTTCATCACTCAATAAGTTAACATTCTCATAATCCGATTCTATCAAAATAATGTCATCCACATAGTCCAAATTATCTTTCTTTGCAACATAAATCCAGTTACAATGTTAAAGCTAATGCCATAAACAAATCTCTAATTGATAGAAGATTATCATTCAAAGTTATATATAACATTTCAGGTATAGTCAACAAGTGATGGGTATGAATTTATTTGTAAGCATCACCTGTACGAAATAACCTTCACCATTAAGGGGATCAAAATCTATTTCGAAAACATTACTTAAATCATCTACATGCTAACAAGAATAAAAGGCAACATTTCAAGCCTTCAGGTTTACGTAGCTTAACACAAACGAAGTAAGAACCTAACGTGAATAAGAGGTAAACTAATATCTCAATAATCAGAGCATGGAGCTTTATTATCACAAAGGGAGAAAAACTTCAAATTTTCTTCACAAGGAAACATTAAAGCCAGCATTTTTGACATATTTAGAAGCTACACATTATCATTAGGATGGATATACCTTTGTGTGTCATCTCTTCGAGTCAATGATGACGGCTCATGTGGAAATGTGTATCCGAAATGACACCTCGACCTTCGTCAACTATAGCTTAATATCAGTGGATTTACAACTTCTGGGATTTACAATGCGGCTCCTGTGCATTAGCCGAAGGTCGGAGGGTCGCATCGGAGAAAATATGTTGATCAGTTGCAGCTGAAAGCTTTTGTAGGAAATTTAGGGAGAAAATATGGCACCTTATTTTTCTGAATAATGTGTGAAAATGAAATGGTTTGGTGCCGTTAATAAAGGAAATGCCACGTCATTCTGTGAGGGAGGGTGTCACCGAACATGTATAAATAACAAAATTCAAGTAAAATAAATATTCACCTTTTATAATTAGCTTTATCCTTGAAATATCTTCAAGATTATGAATATTATGCCATTGAAGATTGTGCATGTTTTGAATTTTCTACCTCAATCTAATCAAGATTGTGCCATTGATAGGTATTGTTGATAATGATTTCTTTCCATTGTGATTGAAATTAGGACAATATAAGTACTAAAAAATGCAGAATTTGGGATATGACAAAAAGGTAATCCAATCACACAATGATCTTGAAAATTAATGTTTTAAAGAAAGAATTCTTGAACTGATTTTATGTTAAAGAATACTGGAAATTCTTTCAATAACTATTCAAAATATTTAATACTTTTGTCATAAACTTATTTAGATTATATAATTTCTAATGAACATCACTTATGAGGACGTCAATTGACATTGGTAAGTGGCAAGAGTTAAGGGGCCTAGATATTATTAGGGTGTTCGAATACAATGTGTACAATATTTACATATATAGGTTATTTAAATATTCTCTATTAATAGTTTTATCCCTCTATTTGTGGTTTACACGTGTATATAATACATAAAATCTTTCTAATATTGGTATTCAAAATATTAATGTTATGAATATAACTATTAAATTATCTCAAAAAAATTGTATTCAAATTTTTAAAGAAAAAATAATAGTGCCATTAATTCAAATAACCACAAATCATGAACGAAATCAAAAGCAGAATACAATCAGTGTGATTTAGTTATCTAAACTTTCTCTTCATGAGTTCTAAAATGACTTTTCAGTGTAAGTGCGAAAGAATGAATAACGACTTCTGTCAATAGTTGTATCCCTTGTTGAATGAGCCCCTTCATTTCTTAGTTGAGACCTTTTCACGAAATAATCTCCACATTTTTCTTCAAAATTCACAAACTTCTATGAAATCTATGACCTTGAATGTATGGTCAGGTTCAAAAACAATATATTATACGTTTTCAAAATAATCGAGATTCGACCCAACTAATGCCTAAAAGAGGGTGAATAGGTGTATGCGAAATTAAAATTAAACAAACAATAACATCCAACAAGTCACAAATTATCAGCGTTTTAAAAAGCGTAAAGCGTGGAGATCAAACTTCAAACTTTACGAGCCTAGGTGTAAAAAAGCGTTTTGATTTTAAATTTTAATCATTGTAAAGAAATATTCAATAATTCATATAATATATACCAAACATCTAAAATTATAAAATACTGTATGTATTTAATAATTCCTATAAAAAAGATAAGTTTCAAAATCATAATTACATAACATAGATAGTTTATAGTTTAAATCTTATTTAACTTTTTATAGACTCCAATAAAATATAATAGGGTGGGAAGATGAAAAAATTTTATTAGAAAAATAATAATAAATAACTAAGAATTAAGCGTGTCTATACGCGCCTAAGCGAACACCAATATAATATAATAGGGTGGGAAGATGAAAAATTTTTATTAGGAAAAAATAATAAACAACTAATAATTAAGTGTGTTTAGGCGCGCCTAGGACGCCTAAGGCGCGCATTAAGCGGTCAACATTCTCGTTGACTGCTTAATTCCCGCTTATGCTCAAGTCGAAGAATTTTCATCACGCTTTGTGCCTAGCCGCACTTTTTAGAACACTGCAAATCATTGTATTTAAATGAAGTTTAAAGTAAATTTAAACTATAACAATCAATATCAATCAAGCACATAGATCAAAGTAGCAAAGTAAATCAACACCAAGTTTTATTTACAAAGAAAAATCCCTTGAAAAACTCTTTTAAGAGTTAAAAAATCTCCAAGCACTCATTGTCAGTAAAAGATCTACTAGAAATATTTGACTTATAGTTGGTTCAAATACAACTAAATTTTAGTAAATTTTGACCATTCAACCTCTAATCATCGAAAAATTCTTTGATTTTGTGCCCCAACACCTTCCAGAACCTCTGGACTTCGTTTTCCTCTTGTGGATTACAAAAAATGAACTTGTTCTTTACGAACTAAAACTCCAATCTTCAGAACGCTAAAAGCTATTAGGTAAATAATTTCATTGGTGTTTTGATCGTGTGGTTGACTCAAGAGAATTATATAATTAATGTTTGATCTTCTACGGAGATTCTCTTGAATGAATAAAGTCGTAACACACAATAGGACGAACTATGGCCTGAGTATTTAAAATATGAAATATTTGAAGTTCTTTAGGATTGTAAAATAGGTTGAAAATTGCAATCAGTATTTGGCTATGTATCAGGGTTGCTCGAGCGGTCCTATGATGCACAACGAGTGGCCATGACATTGTTAAAATTGCTTGAACGGTTTCTAGGTGGTCAGCGAGCGGTTTTGTCTTGTCTTGGACTTCTTGAGCTACTTTGACTCATTTCGAAGGCACTCTAAACTCCCGATAACTCGACTTTAATTAAACTCGATTAAATCAAATTTTAGACACAGAAGTTGTCAATATACTTTAGACCTACAGTTTTTATACAATAGAAAATAAATTTTAGTATTTCTCACTTTCCTACAAATAAATTCGTCTTTCATATAGTGATTTTGATAGGCTTGAATCATTGTAACTTTGTATTTAAAATTTACTTTTGCATACATAATATATAGAAATTTTTGTTATTGAATGAACAACATTTTTAGTAAGTGTGGAATTACATCATTAGATTTTATAAATGTAAAAACAAAAAAAGAAACTTTTGCCTAGTCATACGTTCTTTGATAGCTATCATTCTACAAACATGGAATGTCAAAATATGAGGCATTAATTATTTTTCCTGCATGAAACCTTCCTAATAATTTTCTCTCTTTCCATCAAACCAAAACAAAGCTAAACGAACACGCACCCTACCACCACAAGTTACATCACAGGCTCGATCAGTTGGAATGAGCCAGCCATGCCCACTCCATGTGAAATAGAGGTAACCAACCTAGGTCATGAGCCTCATTAATCGTCCACATATTAAATAGCATGATATTCACCAAAAAAGAGTTACAATCAACTTTCAAGCTTAAGTTGTTAACTAATGTCACATGTATGCATATAATTAAATATTATTTCAACACAAATAAAATAAGTTTTTGATTCATTTCATTTGACAGGTGATAATTTGTCTCTAAGTGAACCCGAAACTATAATCCTACCTACTATGAAAGAGAGGAAGGACTTTTATGAAGTTTGTGGAAGAAAATAAGTGTAGAGAATAATATTGTGTGTATGAAATAATTAGGTTAAATGATGTACAAGAAGATTACAAAGTATATATATGCTAAACCTAGGCGAAGCAAAGGAAACCTACCTAAGATAGAATTCTACTACAAACATAACCTTATAAACATGGTAAATAAATATATGTTAATACTCTCCCTCAAGTTGGAGCATGCATGTCAAAAGTGCCCAACTTGCGGGTGAAATTGTGGAACGCCTCTTTGCCTAGTGCTTTGGTAAATAAGTCTGCAATTTGATTGTTGCTTGGAACATAGGTAGTCTTGATTTCTCCCTTAACAATTCGTTCACGAACAATATGACAATCTATCTCAATGTGCTTCGTCCTTTCATGGTATACTAGATTGGCAATAATGTGCATTGCTGCTTGATTATCACAGTATAATACTGCTGCTTGTGGATGATCTACACATAAGTTTGTCAGCAATTTTCTCAGCCATGTAAGCTCACAAGCAATAGAAGCCATAGCCCTATACTCTGCTTCTGCGGAAGATTTGGACACTGTCGTTTGTTTCTTGCTTTTCCATGATATCAGTGCCTTTCCCAAAAATACACAATATCCCGTAACTGATCGTCGCGTAGTAATATCTCCAGCCCAATCTGCATCACAAAATCCCGCTAACTGCAATTTCCCTTCTAATGGAAAATATAATCCTCGTCCTGGTGCCCCTTTCAAGTATCGAAGCAATCGATGAACTGCATCAAGATGGGGTTGCCTAGGTGCTTGCATGAACTGACTGAGTGTATTGACCGTATATGAGATCTCTGGTCTAGTAATAGTGAGATAAATGAGCTTCCCTACTAACCGCCGATAGTATGTGGGGTCTTTCAACAACTGTCCATCTGTCAAATTAAGTTTTAATGACTACTCCACGGGAAATGTTGTAGGTTTCGCTCCAAGTAACCCGGCCTCTTGAAGAATATCAAGTGAATACTTCCTTTGGTTTATTGAAATCCTTGATCTCGAACGTGCAATTTCTACCCTAAGAAAGTATTTTAATGTGCTAATGTCCTTCAACTTGAATTGAGAAGCAATGAACTTTTTGTAGTAGAAATTGCTTCTTTGTTATTTCCTGTGACAATCATATCATCTACATATAATAAAATGGCCGTAAATGAATCACCACTGACATTTGTGAAGAGTGAGTAGTCTGCATATGACTGTTTGAATCCAAACTGAATGACAGCAGATACAAATTTTTGAAACCAAGAATGAGATGCCTGTATCAAACCATATAAAGATTTATGAAGTCGACATACAAGTGTCCCCTCTGTCGACGAAACCCAGACGGGGGAGTTATATAGACTTCTTCATCAAGGTCACCATGGAGAAAGGCATTATGTACATCCATATAATGAAGTGTCCAGTTCCGAATGGAGGCAATAGCAAGTAAGCATCTGATTGTAGTTAACTTGGCAACTGGAGCGAAGGTGTCAGTATAATCAATCCTTTCTCAATGTGTAAACCCCTTTGCCACCAACCGGGCTTTGTACCGTTCAACTGTACCATTAGAATTAAATTTGACCTTGAACACCCAACTACAACCAATAGGATGAAGACTTGGAGGAAGCGGGACAAGAGACCAAGTATGGTTTTCTTCCAAGGCACGAATTTCATCTTTCATAGCAGCTACCCATTTGGGATCCTGGCACGCTGCCTCATATGATACAGGCTCAATGGCATGTGAAATATTGTGTATATAAGCATGATGAAGAGAAGAAAGGTTGCCATATGATACATACCTTGATATAGGATGTCGAGTGTTGGATTTGGCCTGAAGAGACCCGGCTTGAGTAGGCAGAGCATGATTGACAAAGTAATCTTGTAGGCGAATGGAGGGTTGAATTGATCTTGTTGATCGGCGAAGTTCGTCAATTTGGGCTACTGGGGTTTGGTTTGGCTGGTGAGTTTGAGAGTGTGTTGGATCGGGTGCAAGTGGTTCTGATGAACTGGCCGTAGGTGAACTAAGGTTCGGTCGTCCGGTAGGTGAGGGCGGTCGATCGGTGGACCAAGTTTCGGGATTTTCAGGTAAGTTGGCTAGTTCAGATATATGGTGGTTGTCAGGATGTGGTAAATGTGGTATTTCAGCATCAATGGGCATGAATTGAGGTAACGGGATGGAGTCGGTTTTTTCATGTTGTTGGAGGCATATGGGAAAGTATTTTCATGGAACACAACTTCTCGGGACACCACTAATTTTCTATCGGTGAGGTCATATAAGAGGTATCCTTTTTGTCCTGAGGGCTAACCAAGATACACACATTTTCTGGCTCGGGTATCAAATTTATGGTTGGGTTTAAGGTTGGTAGCAAAACATAGACAACCATAGACACGTAAATGGGAATAAGGTGGTGATGTCTTGTGCAATTTTTCGTATGGTGTTTTGTGTGATAACAATGGAGAAGGTATCCGGTTGATAAGGTAACAAGCAGTCTTTATGTGTTCCTCCCAAAATTTTAATGGAAGGTTAGCTTGAAATCTAATGGCACGAGCCACATTGAGAAGGTGGCGATGTTTTCTTTCCACTAAACCATTTTGTTGAGGGGTATAGGGACATGATCTATGAAAGTTGGTGCCATTTTCATCTAAGAAGGATTGCAAGGATAAAAACTCTTGCCCATTGTCAGACCTTAGGGCATTAATGGTCAAGTTGTGTTGAGTTTTAACCCAAGCAAAGAAGTTCTTAATTATACTTTGAGTTTTAGATTTGTGGCGCATAAGATGTACCCAAGTATAGCTAGAGAAATCATCAAAAATTGTAAGAAAATATCTAGCACCAAAGTAAGAATAAATCCTATGAGGCCCCCAAATATCACAATGAATTAAATCAAATGGTTTATTGCTAGAAATTTGACTAACTTTAAATGGTAATCTAGATTGTTTTGCTAAATGACAAACATCACAAATATCATGGAAATCAAAACTAACATCTAAGGTACTTTGTGCTAGGAGTTGAAGGGGCAAGGCTGAAGGGTGCCCAAGACGTCTATGCCATAAGTTGGTTGGTTATTTGTGGTCGTTGTGAAAGATAATATAGGTCGTTACTCTGCCTTTCCAAGACAATCGTCTTCTTCGTAGTCAAATCCTGCATGACACAAAAATCAGGGAAAAATGTCATACAACAACCTAGTCCTCTAGTAAGCTTACTGATAGACAACAGATTAACTTTGAAGTTGGGAACATAAAGCACATTATCAACAGTCATGTTATTTTCCAATTTAACTACACCAATAGATTTAATAAAGGCATGCCCCCATTCGGTAAGTGTATGGTATTGTGCTTTGAAATTGATTTATTCTCAACAAGTTCATCCTTTGTCACATGATCAGTGGCCCCGCTATCAATAATCCATGAATTATTCAAAGAGGTAGTAGAAGAACTTATTCCTGAAGTGTTAATATAAGATTTATCATTACCCGCCTTGTCGTTTAGGAGCGTCATGATTTGTTCATACTCCTTGGCTGTAAGTATTTTTCCTTTACTAGGATCAAGTGTAGAAGTGATGGCAACGTTTGTGGAGCGCTTGTTCCGTGGTTTCACGTCCTTCCCATGAAACTTATGCCCTGGAGGAAAGCCATGAATGAAGTAGCGTGCATTAACATTGTGCCCAGCCATTCCACGGTGGCTACACTGTTTCTGAATCCCCGCAGGTCCGGTCGACCGGTAAGAATGATCGATCAACCGATAGTTACTGAGGAGGAAGTTCGGTCGACCGATCATTACTGGACCAAAATTCCGTTGGCAGGTTATTACTCCTCTGGTTTGGTCTCCAATTGCTCAACCTCTGCCAATTGATAGAGTGTTGTCTCTCATGGTCTGTTGCAACTACAAGCTGTCTTTCATGCTGCATTAAAATTGCGTGAACTTTTCTGGTGTCGGGGAAGGGACTCATCATCAATATATTGCCATGTACTGTGGAGAAGGAATTGTTCACCCCCATCAAGAACTGCATAACTCTCTCCTTCTCATCCCTTTCAGTTAGTATTTTAACATTCCCACAAGTGCATTTAATTGGGTCACGATAAAAACCCAGTTCATCCCACAGTGCCTTCAACTTGGTGTAGTAAGTTGACACAGATTGGTTGCCTTGTCGATGCTCAGCAATCTCCTGTCGAATCTGGTATATTCGAGCATCATTACCTTGAGAGAATCGGTCTCGTAGATCATTCCATACTTCTGTGGCAGATTCGGAGTACATAATACTCTCAGCAATATCTGGATGCACCGAATTAAGCATCCATGAAAGCACCATATGATTGCTCCGTTCCCACATATGGTACTTCTCAACATCCATTTCTGGTGTCTTGATCCTGCCATCAATAAAATCAATTTTGTTCTTGGCAATTAGAGCAATCCTCATAGACCTATTCCATTGTCCATAATTGTTTCCATCAAGTGGTTTAGAAATGAGGATTAAGCCGGGATGATTGGATTGCTGTAAAGCCATGGGATCCGATTGGGAAATCGTTGCTTCTATGTTGTTCTTACCATTGTTTATATCAGAAGTCATTACGCAGAACAGCTGACTTTGAGGGCGATTTTGACCTACCAAACGTTGCCGAAATTAGCCCGAAATATGCAAGCTAGATACGGACGATACGAATCCAACGGCACCGACCTTGCGCAATTCCGAGTTACAATTTGAAAGATACAGCCGTTTTCGTAGAGGTCGCGCAAAGCTGAAAAAAAATCTGGAGATTGAAATTTCATTTTCTGCTAACTTTTTCTAACAGTATCGGATCAATACATCTGCTCTGAAGTTTGTAGAAGAAAATAAGTGTAGAGAATAATATTGTGTGTATGAAATAATTAGATTAAATGATGTACAAGAAGATTACAAAGTATATGTATGCTAAACCTAGGCGAAGCAAAGGAAACTTACCTAAGATAGAATTCTACTACAAACATAACCTTATAAACATGGTAAATAAATATATGTTAATAACTTTTACTGTTCATTCTTGGTCCATTTCACACCAGATTGGTTCTAAACCGGTTCCTCCTGAGAAAGTTGGGAAATGCGACTAGTGGGGCCCATTTTTTGAATTCAGAAGATTAAAAAATTCAACAAAAGTAGGTCAAATGAAATAGTAATTGATGTGTACTTGTGTCCTACTTCTTACCTTCACTTGAAAGAGAGGATGGACATACATTGTTCGTTTTTGTTCTTTGAGCTTGTTCTTAACTGGTTCAATACTGTTCCTCCCAAAAGGTTTCTCACTGCTCATCAATAAATATCACCTAAATATCTCTAACAGATTAAAACTAATTTCATCACTGTCCCTCATTCGTACAAAAGAACCATTGTAAGATACAGTATCCATGATGGGGCGCTGAAACCATTTCAATGAGAAATACACAATCATTTCTTTATGGCACACAAATTAAGGTTAGTCTTCATGCTAACTTGTCTGCATGTAAGAAAATAGTTATCCAGATGGAAAAAAAGAATTTTTTTCCCCTCTGAATTATAATTTGTTGAAACTTTCATGAAACTTCTCTCTTCTCTTGCGACTCGTCCTTTTTTTTGCCATAATCTGTCAACTAATCTGGGGATAAAGTTGATGGTGGATGCTCGATCTTCTTCACGGTCTAAGTTCGATGGATATAGAAAATCATGATCCAGCGTTGTTGAAAATTTTTCATTTCGAAAATGTAATTTGAAGAATATATATTTTTTGGGTTTTGTCATAAATGAAAGGGCCTCTTCGTTGAACGAAGTTCGTGCTGAGTTCCTTGCGACTAGGGATGGCAATTCGGTACGCCGACTTGGGTCGCCCGTGGCTCAGCTCGAAAAAAGCTCGAGTCGGCTCAGCTCTATCGAGCCCTATTTTTTGGGGCGGGCCGAGCTCGTTAAAAAAAAGTGACAGGCAGCAAACTGTTGCCTTGAGAAATAAGGCAACTGTTTGCTGCCTTAGCTCTAAGGCAACAAATTGTTGACTTTCAATTTGAAGAGAATGGATAATGAAATTTTTTTTGAGCCTGCTCGGCTAGGAAAAGCTCGAGTCATGCCTAAATTTTTTAGGCGAGCTTTCGCTCGTCTCGGCCGCTATATATTGGCCCTCTTTTCGGTAGGACAGGTCAAGGTCGAGGTTTGATTGTTTTGTAATGGGTTTAGTTTTCGTTTTATTTTTTTAATAAAGTGCATGTCTATGTGCTTCGATTATTTGATCTTTGGATTAAGTTGAGTGTGGCCAAGAGCTTGATTTAATGTGTGTAAATGTTGTGTACTTTTAAGGGAGTGAAAAATTAGGGATTTAGATGGGGTTTGTTGCCCAGGTAGTTTTCTTACTATTATTCTTATGTTGGAGTCCGTTTCCTCCCTTACTATGGGAAGAATTTCTGTTTCCGTTTAGACCAAAATCGGAATGTGGTAGGAGTGAGATTTAGACTGATGTTAGATAATGCTTGAGTCCGTTTCCTCAGTTTCTATGGGAAGATTGTCTGTTGCCATTCTGACCAGAATCAGAATGTGGTAGGACTGAGATTTAGGCTTAAGTTAGATGATGTTCGATCAAGTTATATGGACACTTATAATAGGAAAATTTATTATCTGGATGCTGTATTACGGACTATGCCATGGATATATTATTGCATGCTTTACATTTATCAAAAGATACGATTTTACAACAACACCATAGAATGAAATTGTGGTTACGAAAGGAACCACTGCACATTATTGGAAACCAGATGGTAGTAAGCTTCATATATATTATTTTATATAACGAGTTTGGCTTTGATTGAAAGTTACTCGATAGTGTTAGACTGAACTAGATCATTGTTTTTAATTTGACCTTACGTGCGGAATAAATCTAATCATAGTAACAAGTCACTTTTAATTAGTTCTAGATAGTTAAACAAACAAGTCCAATTCCGCAGTTGTAATATTATGGAAATAAATAAATCACGCCAAGAATGTTGACGGAGAAACCCAACGTTGGTAAAAAATTCGGGTCCAAGCCAGTTATCTCCACTATAGACAAGATGGATTACAGTCCATTTCTAGCCTAGCAAATTCCACTAGTTCCAGCTACTGTAATTCCTGTAACTCCAAGATCTGCTGACTCCACGAGCTTCCCATTCTTTTGCAATTATCTCCTCCAATTGGATACCTAGGAATCACCAATTCCCGTTCTTCCCGGTCTTGTGGTCCACCTCTCCCAATGCTCAAATGAGAGAGTCCCTTTCTTGTTGTGTTAAGGAAGCAAGGTGTTTTAGATTAAAGAACCTTGATGTTTTCCTAAAACTTGGTTGCCGGATCTCAAGAATGATATGAATGAATTTTCTAATGAATTGTGTTCTTGGATCTCTCAAAAGATGATATGAATGTTTTATGCAATAGAAGCACAATAAGCAACCCCAGATTTTTCGTGCAATGGCCTGAGTATTTATAGTTAAAGGTGTATGAGTAGTATGGGTCGTGTAAAACTTTTCAAAAATACGAATTAGGGTTTTTCGTATAATACTGTCGCTCGAGCGAAACCTTAGCGACAAGCGAGCGACATATTGTCGCTCGAGTGAAGCCTCGACGACAAGCGAACGAGAGTGTAACTGTTTCTGTCGCTCGAGTGAAGCCAGGTGATGGGCGAGTGAAAATGTGGTAGATCTTCTTTCCTTATTCGAAGCTCGATCTTGAACCTTAGACTACCTAACTCAACTATACAATATTGCACTTCATTCCTTACCTTTTATACATGTTCAATTAAATCCTATTTGTCTACAGAATTGCCAATAAATAATATAGAACCTAACAAACTCCCCATTTGGCATTCTGTTTCAAAACTATACAAATAAGTCAAGGTAGGAAAAATAAATGAAAACTAAGCTACTCAAGTTCTGTCTTTTGCATTTCTTGTTAAAAATGTTTCCTTGAAATCAAAGCTCAAATACCTAAAGTAAAAGTACGTGATACATGAACGTAAATCAAAACTCAAATACCTAGTGTAAAAACAAGTGATACATGAATGTAACTGAAGCGCATAATCACGAATAAGCATGCTAGTTTGAGACGTGACATTAATGTCAATCAAAACACCAAAAACTTAAACAATGATGAATTCTAATATGGAATACTTGTGCAAATACTCAAGTTTTCCCACTTACTTCACACCCTCGATTTTTTATGCAGTGTATCAAATGTATCTATGTCTCTCTCTAACGACCCCTAGACATATAGATGCAAATGCTTCTCTCCTCATTTTTGTCACAAATGACGAATGGTGTATTTTCAAATTCAAATGGTGCATTTTCATACTCAAATTTTGCAGCAATATGTATTAACTCAAAGATGCAGTTGATAGCATGCACAAGTATAATCAGTGAATAATAAACCTTTCCACATACTCATTTTAAGTGAAGATGGAGTAAATAGTATAAGTGACCCATGTGTGAAAAGTGTCACTAATCCTTTGTAAGTAGGCCTCCAAACCTTAATTTTGTGGGAAAAGACATGCTCAACATCGACTGTTAAAAAAAAAGCTTATTCTCATACTTACGAAAGTCAAACTATTGAGCAGAGTAGGACCTTTCGATGAAGCTCATTTTGCATATATATTTTGATCTTTTTCTTTTCTCTCACTAACTATGAGCATAATTTTTCACATTTTTTTCAATATTTTCAAGGCTCATCAATTTTTCATTTTAAGTGCAGGTTCTTCTCTATTAGGCGATTAAGATGATCCCTGTAGCTAGCTTTAGACGGGTTAATCCAAGTCAGTTGACCAAAGGTACCAGGTGTTGGGACACCTCGTAGGCTTATTTACTCTAGTCAAATAGGCTTCGAAGAATGACATAAGATATTGAGCTTTTTATTTATGGGGGAATATACTTAAGCTTAGGTATATCAAATTTGGTCAATTCATGTTCTAAGGCTTCTTACTGACATATGACTGCCATCCTCAATCTCACATACGCGGTTAAGTCTTACTTACAAAATCATAGTGTGTGTAGTGCAGATGGTATATGAAGACACATATACTAAGTATTTCACAGTAACCTAAGCAAGTAATGGAAAATGTACTACAACTCATTAATTAAGTTCATACATGGGTACAATACACAAGTTTGAGACATTTATATATCAAGCTGTAAAAATGGTTCCATTCCTTCAAAACAATTGTTATATTATTCATTATTCAATTTTTTTGTTTTTAAATAAACAAATAAATACTTTTCTCTCATAAAAAAATGTCAAGCACAAAAAAAAAAAAAAAAATACATGTGCCAAAGCAAACTGAGTGAAGATGCACGTGCAAGAAGTAACTACCTAATAAGCACAAACCAAAAGAGATGCATGCAAAGATCAAAGAAAAATAGTGACAAGTACAGGCATGCACCAAACAGTACCTAATCAGTTAGATAAAGATACGCTCTTAGCTATAAGAGCATTGTGATCTATCTCAGAAATTTTTAGATCATACTTTTTCATCCAAACTTGCCTGGAGTCTAAACAATTTCCAAACAGCTATGTTACTAACTTGGTCAAACGATCCACTTGATTAGTAAGGAAACCCATCTGACCAATAACCTCCTGACTGTTATTCCTATTTAAGCTTTGATTTCTATGTCTGTTGAGGAATCGATGACACTTAGGGCATATGTGTCCTAACTCACTACAGTGAAAGCAAGTAGGAATAAACTGATGACCAATGTTGTGTGAATTCTGACATCTATTCCTAGGTCGACGGGTCCTATGTTGTCTGGTAAATCTCTGTCCTACAACTCCCTTAATCTTAGGTTCAGGGTTAAGCGCATGTTTAGGCTGGTCAGTAACAAAGACAAATGTGGACGTTGGAGTACTAGCAGTATTCTCATTAAAACCTAGACCTTCCCTATTACCAGTCGGTTTGCTCATTCCTAGAATATTATCTAGCTTTTTAGAACCACTAGAAAAGGCAAGAAGTTGAGATTTAGAAAATTCTAGATCCCTCTAAAGATTCTCAACCTGGATATCGAAAGTCTCATTTTCAGCAGTCAGCTCATTGACTTTCCTAAAGGACCTTTCAAGCTCACTGGTGAGATTGTTAACATGCGTTTCCAAAGTTTCATTCATTGATTTCAATTCACTTAGGAGGGACGTAGATTCCTGAATGTGAGACACCCCGAACTTAACTTCGAGGGTCACGTACTAATCATAATAGGTTCTGCCTTTGGTACATGTAAATACTCTTAAAAAAATGTATTACATGTTAGAAACTTATTTTCAATTTTTTAAAATATCTCTCATAAAAAAAAATAATGGCCAGCAGAAGCGCATGTCGACAAAAATTATACTTTATAAAAATGGACTTGGTGCAGCCACGATAAGTTAGGGCAGTAAGTTCAACTATTTTTATAAAGTTCATCCCAACTCCGTTTTCTATGAAATCTGTGGCATTAGAAAGATAATTTCAAGTAATTTTCTAGGTTAAAACATGAAAATTTTCCGAGTTCATATAGTATGGACGTTTTATTGAAAACAGTGTAGTGTTGCACAGAAAATTCCAGATTGACCCTTCAATGTTTAAAAATTCATATCTCAGGACATAGACATCCAAATTGAGTTATTCTTGCGCCCATATCTAGAAAACTCGAAGAGGAATGTAGTGGTATGTTTAGAATCTCAAACGGATTCCTATAGAGTTGGAAATATCGTTTTGAAAATGACCTAGAATCTGCCCGGATTCTGCCTCTTTTGTCATTCAAGAAAATAAGTCTAGAAATATGTTTCTTAACATAACATGGAAGATATAATTACATAATTTATTTCCAGTACCATATTACATCATGTCTTATACATGTTTTTATACAATACCATAAGAAAAACATATATGAAGCAGTCGAACAAAACATGCAAAAACAAAACTTCGATGCCAAGTAACCTTGTCCTTAACTCATCATCGACTATGCTGACTGAGTTCCACCAACTTCACAACTATGGATCTGAAAATTTAGTATAGGATACTATGAGTATAAAGAATACTCAGTAAGATACCATGCTTGGATTTAACATGTTAATACTACGCAAAAGAAAGCAGACAAACACATACTTGCACATTCCGGCTTGCCGGTGCCCTTCGGACTTGTCCTAAGGCATAGATATCTAACTTTGTGGACTTGTCCACATCTTTCATATTATAGTTTTCTTTCATAACTTAAGCATAAATATTACCATGAAATCCTACCACTTAAGCAAAGAAAGTATCTTACAATGAAACTTGGAGAAATTTCGGTTGATAGATGAATTGAGAGTGCTAGGCTTTGCTTCCCATTTTGTTCCTTTCCCTTCCCTTTCCTTTATTATTTTTTTTCCCTTCTTGCACGTTTTTTCTCTATATCTAAACATAGAAATCTGATTTGCAAAGACATATAGGCTGCTCATCCCTTGGTTATATATATATAGAAGCAAAGTAAAGGATAACTAAGCAAATGGTTCCACCACGTGGCTTGCAAAAAAATCTCCTTTCATGCATGCCATGCACCTCCAACTTGGTTTAGATTAGTCATTAGTCTTGCATGTCCAGCAATAACTACCTCATGCTTGATTAAAAAAATGGTACACATCTCATGCATTAATCTCCTACAAAGGTGGTACTCCCCCCCCATTTTCGGCCAAGAGAAATACAAGTAGGAAAATAGATGTAAAATTTTATAACCACTAATTAACTAATCTTGGTAAACTTTTAGTAAATCGACTAATGCAAAATTGGCAACCATTAATAATCTTGGCCATACTAAATTTTGAAAGGTTAAATGCTATCTTACAAAAAAAAAAAAAAATTAAATGAGCAAAGTGAATGAGCATAAAATTTCGTAGTATCACATCCCTCCTCCCTTAAAAAAAATTTCGTCCTCGAAATTACCTCGAAGTTAGTTGAAAAGTTCTGGATACTTGGTCTTGATTTCCTCTTCTCTTTCCCAAGTTGACTTTTCGACATTATGGTTTCTCCATTGAACTCTCACTAATGGAATTTCTTTTGTTCTCAGTTGTTGGATTCTACGATCCAATATTACTACTGGTTTTTCCTCATAAGTCATGTTTTGTTGAATATCCAATGGTTGATGACTAACCACATGACTTTGATCAGGCACATATTGTCGAAGCATTGACACGTGGAATACATCATGAATTGCTGACAAATCTGGTGGTAAAGCGATTCGATAGGCTGCATTTCCAAATTTCTGTAAAATTTCAAAAGGATCTACGAATCTTGGTCGAAGTTTTCCCTTCTTTCCAAAGCGAAGAACTCCCTTCATCAGTGCCACTTTTAAGAATACTTTATCACCAATGTCAAACGCTAAATCTTTTCTCCTTTTATCAGCGTAACTTTTTTGTCGGTCCTGGGCAGCCTTGATTCTAGCTATTATTTTATCAACCGCTCGACTAGTTTCCTCAATTATTTCGGGTCCTAAAACTCTTCGTTCACCTACTTCATCCCAATAAAGAGGAGCTCTACATCTTCTGCCATAGAGAGCTTCGTAAAGTGCCATCTTTATCGTAGCTTGATAGCTATTATTATAGGCAAACTCCACCAATGGTACATAACTCTCCCAACTGCCTCCTAAATCAAGGACGCAGGCACATAGCATATCTTCCAAAGTCTGTATAGTCCTCTCCGATTGTCCATCAGTTTGAGGATGAAAAGTTGTACTGAAGTTTAACTTGGTTCCCATAGCTCCTTGCAAACTTTTCCAAAATTTTGAGGTGAATCTTGGATCTCTATCCGATACAATTGAGGCTGGGATACCATGCAAACGGATGACCTCTTTGATGTACAATCGCGCGTATTGATCCATACTGAAATTCATTATTACAGGTAGAGAATGAGTTGATTTTTTTAATCGATCCACTATCACCCACATAGCATCATTTCCCCTAGCTGATTTTGGAAAACCCACAACAAAAGCCATAGTTATATGCTCCCATTTCCATTGTGGAATTGTTAATGGTTCCAACAATCCAGATGACTTTTGATGTTCATCTTTCACTTGTTGACAAGTCAGGCACCTCTTGACAAAAAGACCTATGCACCGTTTCATATTCCTTAGATCACGATACATTTTTATACCTCCCGGATGGGCAGTATATGGAGTTATGTGTGCTTCTTCCAGAATTTCTTTCCTCAATCCCTCATCTTTCGGCACACACAACCTTCCTTTAAAAAGTAAGACTTTATCACTGCCCAATTTAAAATCCTTTCGCTTGGTAGTACTAACTTCGGATTTAATCTTTTGCAGGAAAGAGTCACCATCCTGAGCTACTCTTATCCGATCTCTAAGTGTTGGTCGAATCATTAGAGCTGCTATCCTGGTGATAGTTTGGGTTGGTGGAGCAATTACTTCTAGATGCAAGTTTTCGAAATCCTTCAACAACTGGTCCTGCATAGTGATTAGTACTGCTAATCGTCCAACCACCTTTCTGCTAAGAACATCTGCTACTACATTAGCTTTACCAGGATGGTAAAGGATAGTGCAATCATAATCCTTTGCTAGCTCTAGCCATCTCCTCTGCCTCATATTTAATTCCTTTTGGGTGAAAAAGTACTTCAAACTCTTATGATCAGTATAAATGTCACACTTACTTCCATATAAGTAATGACGCCATATCTTAAGGGCATGAACTACCGCAGCCAACTCTAGATCATGGGTTGGGTAGTTTTGTTCATATTGTTTCAATTGTCTGGAAGCGTAGGCTATCACCTTTCCTTTCTGCATCAGAACACACCCTATGCCCTGTTTCGAAGCATTACTATATATAACGAACCCCTCTGGTCCGTCAGGTATTGTTAAGACTGGAGCTGTGGCTAATCTTCGTTTCAGCTCTTGGAAGCTCTGTTCACATTTTTCTGTCCATTGAAATTTTATCCCTTTACGGGTCAATGGTCCTGCTATCTTTGAAAATCCTTCGATAAATCTTCTATAGTAACCAGCCAATCCCAAGAAGCTGCGTATTTCTCTAACATTAGTTGGTCTTACCCAATTATTCACTGCTTCTACTTTGGTTGTGTCTACTTCAATTCCTTGTGCTGTGATTACGTGCCCCAGAAAACCTATTTTATCCAACCAGAATTCACATTTCTTGAATTTGGCATAGAGCTTCTCTTTTGTTAGAGTTTCCAAGACAATCGTGAGATGTTTCTCGTGTTCCTCATTATTCTTCGAATAGATTAAGATGTCATCAATAAAAACTATGACAAATTGATCTAAGTATTCATGGAATACTCTGTTCATTAGATCCATAAATACTGCCGGGGCATTAGTTAATCCAAAAGGCATCACCAAAAATTCATAATGCCCATAACGCGTCCTAAAAGTCGTCTTAGGGATATCATCTGGCTTAATTTTCAATTGATGATATCCTGATCTTAGATCGATCTTTGAAAATACTGTAGCCCCCTTAAGCTGGTCAAACAAATCTTCTATTCTTGGAAGTGGATATTTGTTTTTGATAGTGAGACGATTCAATTCTCAGTAGTCAATGCACAGCCTCATTGTTCCATCCTTCTTTTTCACAAATAACACCGGTGCACCCCAAGGTGATACACTTGGTCTAATGAAACCCTTATCAAGAAGCTCTTTCAATTGTACCTTCAACTCTTGTAGTTCCAATGGTGCCATACGATATGGAGCCTTTGAAAGAGGTGTTGCTCCTGGTACCAAGTCGATGGCAAACTCTACTTGCCTGTCTGGTGGCACACCTAGAAGATCTTCTGGAAAAACATCTTTATAGTGTCGAACTATTCGAACAGCCTCAGCTGACAACTTATCTTGTTTAACATTGGTCATCGATACTAGAAATCTTTGACCTAATTCCTTTCTCGATGTCCTTTCAACCTGAGTTGTCGACACTATACGAGACAAGGTATTTGCCTCAGTTCCCACAAAACGAAGCTCTTTCTCGCTCGGTCTTCGAAAAATCACCACTCTCTCGGTACAATGAATAGTTGCATAGTTTTTAGACAACCAGTCCATACCAAGGATAACATCAAAGTCTTTTATCGTTAATAGAATTAGATCTACCGCTATAACTTTACCATCAATTTCCATCTTAAGATTTCTAGCTATTTGGTCAGCCACAAGTATCTTTCCAGATGGAAGAGAGATTTCTAAGGTATACGGAAGGAATTCACATTCTACTTTAGACTTTGCGACAAATGAAGAAGAAATGAACGAATGTGTAGCTCCAGAATCTATAAGTACAAATGCAGGCATATTAGAAACAGAGATGTTACCTGCGAGGACATTAGGGTTTCGCTCTGCTTCTTGCCTGGATAAGGAGAAAACTCTTGCTTTTCCTTTCTGGTCATCTCCAGCCTTCTGTGTCTGATTCTAGGGACATTCCTTTGCGAAATGTCCTGATTTTCCACACTTGAAACAAACATTTCTTCCCAATAGACATTCTCCTTTGTCAGGTCTATCGCACTTAGGACAACGCTTATCACCACCAGCTCCTACTATCTCTGTCTTTCCCTTCTTTAGTGCATTATTCCCTTTTCCTTTACCGTTATTCTGTTTATCAAAATTCCACTTCCTCTTACCGGAGAAATTTTGAACTTGGTAGGAGCTTCCAATGTTTTGAGTTCTTTGATAAGAAATAGTCTGGGCTCGCTTCAGGACTTCTCGATAAGTGTTCAGCTCGAGAACTGACACTATGTCACGAATATAAGGTTGAAGCCCGCATTCAAACCTTCTAGCCCACTTTTCCTTCGTATCCACTAGATGTGGAGCGAACCTTGATAACTCCTCAAATTTGCGTTCATATTCCACGAGGGTCATGGTTCCCTGTTGGAGTCTGAGGAACTCCATCTCCTTTTGATCCTTTACAGCTACCGGGAAGAATTTTTCTTGTACGAGTTCCTTAAATCTCACCCAAGTTATAGCCTGTTCTTCAGCAGGTGTCAATCACCTGGTAGTCATGTCCCACCAATGGCTAGCCCCCTTCTTTAACATGAACACCAAAAATGTTACCTTTTCAGCATCTTCGAATCTTATAAATTTGAAGATACGTTCGAGTTCTCGTAACCAGTCTTCAACTGCTAAGGGTTCTACACTCCCCTCGAATGATGGAAGGTTCATCTTACGAAATTGCTCTATCATTGCAGTTCGATCCCTCGGGTTGGGTACTATTTGAGGTTGAACAGCTTGTTGGTTGGGCTCCTGATGCTCAATTGGTATTTGTTGATTTAGTGTTTGTTGCCTAGTCAAAGGCGGTGCCTGCTGTTGCTGTCCCAACTCCCGTATTGCGGTAACCAGTTCTCGTGCAAAGTTTGCTACATTAACTTCGCCACCACTAGAACTGGCATTAGCATTGCCGTTGCCTAAGTTCATATTGGAATTCGATGCACTGTCGTGGTTGCGCTTCGGAGGCATTTCCTTTGAATGAAAAATATTCATCCAGTTAGAATTACTTCAGAATGTTATACTAACTTAAAGAAATCCAAAGGCTAAAACAACTTTCCTTCATATATATACATTACTATATATATATATATATATATTTTTTTTTTTTTTTTTTTTTTTTTTTACAACCAAAAGTCATATTACGGTATGGTACATACATTCAAAAGTAGATGTACGTATTACATCCTATTCTATTCCAAAAACAAAGATAGCTAGATAAGATGGTGTCTAATCTTCCATTTCTTCTGGGTCTTCCTTGGGATCTTCATCTGGGTCTTCCTCTGGTTCTTCGTCTCGTTCTTCCTCTGGCTCTTCCTCTAACATGCTTTGTTCTGAACTATCTGGTAATGGTACGGGAAAACTTTCCTCTAGAACTCTCGAAAAGCACTTAGCCAACGGTCCCTTATCTAGCCTAGAATTAGTAGCTCGTAAACTAGTATTCATGGATAAGGTTATAGTCTTCTTAAAGTTTCGTTGTATATCGCGGCTAGTTTCATAACTTCCTCGAAGTAAGTATGTAAGGTCCTCATATGAAAGGTCATTATCAGACCACAACACAATCTCATTTATGACTGAAGCCCAAGGTTCTGGAACAGTTTCATATAACCTCCGTATCTTCACCTTATCACTTAAGTTATAGTGTATCTCCCGTAACATCTCAATAATGCAGTCTAGCAGATCAAGATGTTGTACAAGGCTATGGAGCGGATGCATACGATGAATATAGTAAATTACCAATAGTATGTCCCGCTTCTTCGCAAAACCACAAGCTTCTGTCCTTGTGGGGGTTCTTACTATTCGTGCCACAACTAGGACAACAAATAGATTAGGTTACTCTACAAGGCTCTAACATATAAATGTTAATGACTTCATAATTTCAAACATGACTTGATTCAAAATATTCATATATCCAACAATATATATAGTAGTCCATTGTATAAGAAAACTCGTAAACTTTGAAAAAGATTTTTACCTTGATCGTCGGTTGAAAGTCAGTTACTAGCTTGCTCGATGATGAAGGACAATAACTTTCTTAAAAAAAGTCTACAGAAAAGTAAAACCGCTCTGATACCACGCTGAGACACCCCGAACTTAACTTCGAGGGTCACGTACTAATCATAATAGGTTCTGCCTTTGGTACATGTAAATACTCTTAAAAAAAATGTATTACATGTTAGAAACTTATTTTCAATTTTTTAAAATATCTCTCATAAAAAAAAAAATAATGGCCAGCAGAAGCGCATGTCGACAAAAATTATACTTTATAAAAATGGACTTGGTGCAGCCACGGTAAGTTAGGGCAGTAAGTTCAACTATTTTTATAAAGTTCATCCCAACTCCGTTTTCTATGAAATCTGTGGCATTAGAAAGATAATTTCAAGTAGTTTTCTAGGTTAAAACATGAAAATTTTTCGAGTTCATATAGTGTGGACGTTTTATTGAAAACAGTGTAGTGTTGCACAGAAAATTCCAGATTGACCCTTCAATGTTTAAAAATTCATATCTCAGGTCATAGACATCCAAATTGAGTGATTCTTGCTCCCATATCTAGAGAACTCTAAGAGGAATGTAGTGGTATGTTTAGAATCTCAAACGGATGCCTATAGAGTTGGAAATATCGTTTTGAAAATGACCTAGAATCTGCCCGGATTCTGCCTCTTTTGTCATTCAAGAAAATAAGTCTAGAAATATGTTTCTTAACATAACATGGAAGATATAATTACATAATTTATTTCCGGTACCATATTGCATCATGTATTATACACGTTTTTATACAATACGATAAGAAAAACATATATGAAGCAGTCGAACAAAACATGCAAAAACAAAACTTCGATGCCAAGTAACCTTGTCCTTAACTCATCATCGACTATGCCGACTGAGTTCCACCAACTTCACAACTATGGATCTGAAAATTTAGTATAGGATACTATGAGTATAAAGAATACTCAGTAAGATACCATGCTTGGATTTAACATGTTAATACTACGCAAAAGAAAGCAGACAAACACATACTTGCACATTCCGGCTTGCCGGTGCCCTTCGGACTTGTCCTAAGGCATAGATATCTAATTTTGTGGACTTGTCCACATCTTTCATATTATAGTTTTCATGCATAACTTAAGCATAAATATTACCATGAAATCCTACCACTTAAGCAAAGAAAGTATCTTACAATAAAATTTGGAGAAATTTCGGTTGATAGATGAATTGAGAGTGCTAGGCTTTGCTTCCCTTTTTCTTCCTTTCCCTTCCCTTTCCTTTATTATTCTTTTTTTCCCTTCTTGCACGTTTTTTCTCTCTATCTAAACATAGAAATCTGATTTGCAAAGATATATAGGCTGTTCATCCCTTGGTTATATATATATAGAAGCAAAGTAAAGGATAACTAAGCAAATGGTTCCACCACGTGGCTTGGAAAAAAATCTCCTTTCATGCATGCCATGCACCTCCAACTTGGTTTAGATTAGTCATTAGTCTTGCATGTCCAGCAATAACCACCTCATGCTTGATTAAAAAAAATGGTAAACATCTCATGCATTAATCTCCTACAAAGGTGGTACTCCCCCCCATTTTCGGCCAAGAGAAATACAAGTAGGAAAATAGATGTAAAATTTTATAACCACTAATTAACTAATCTTGGTAAACTTTTAGTAAATTGACTAATGCAAAATTGGCAACCATTAATAATCTTGGCCATACTAAATTTTGAAAGGTTAAATTGCTAACTCACAAAAAAAAAAAAAAAAAAATTAAACGAGTAAAGTAAATGAGCATAAAATTTCGTAGTATCACAGAATGTGCGCTACAAGCTTTTATTTTTCCAATTTAAGCTATTTTACCTTCTCATTTAGGGAATGGTTAGTAACTATAATCTTAAGGCTTTCCTCATACATTTTGTTGTAAGCCTCATGTATATCATCCTCATACTCAGTACGGCACTGGGAATTGATACTCATCATACCTACATAATATTTGGTCTAAGAGAATATTGAATAATGACTAGCGAAGGAAAGTCCACCAAATTTTTATACCTAGACAGTTCATTTCCCTGTTTGGGCTTTGTAAGAGGTTAAAAGTTAAATTATTTTACCCTCGAAACAACTTCAGATTCTTAAATATTTTCTACAAGCTTAGAAAGCATGAAGTTAATAAACTATGCTTGTGACAGATTCTTCAAGACTTTGAGTATTATGAAACTATATATGCAGTTTCTTACTTTCTTTACTTCAATAGGAGAATATAAATTCACATTTACAAATGATTGGCAGAGTGAGGTAGATAATACTCAGAATCCAAGCAATCATGCTATAGGGAACGAGTCAAATTCCTTCATTACGAAAGCCAAGAGGTTTAATCTGTCTCATCTTTAATGCGGTGGCCTTTGGCTTCTTTCTTTGCATATGTGCTCATATTGGTAACATTTACCCAAGGTGCGGTTGGATATAACATTTACCAGAAATAGAACTTTGATACAATTCTTTCTTGAATGGAACTGAAGTGTAATATTTATCGATTGACTTCACGAAGCCACTTCTGTGTCCTAACTGATGATGAATCGAAGATTGAGTGTATTTGTGGAAATGAATTTGAGAAGAGAATCCAAGAAGTTTATGTAGAGAAAAAGGTTGATTCCACCACAACAGAATTTTCCTTTTGCAATCGAAGATTGAGTGTATTTGTGGAAATGAATTTGAGAAGACAATCCAAGAAGTTTATGTAGAGAAAAAGGTTGATTCCACTACAACAGAATTTTCCTTTTGCAACGGTCGAAAATCGTTGCCATAGCCATATAACCTTTAGCTCCCAGAACACAGCTTGTAAGCGAATTTCCATTTCTCTCCATCTGGGCTAATCTTGCAAGACTGAAATTCGCAATCTTGGCCCTTAGATCTCCATTGAGTAAGATATTGCAACTGTTAATATCCTTATGCACATATGCTGGAGCAGTAAAGTTGTGAAGATAATGAAGCCCATTAGCAACATCTAATGAAATACGAATCAAGTTATTCCAGCTGTGAACATGTAGACAGTTCACTTTCTAGAGCCATTCCTTTAGAGATCCATTTTCCATGAACTCATAAACAAGATAGACATCTCCATCATGCTCACGACACCATATAGACTAATCAGATTGAAGTGATTGATCTTACTAAGAATTTCAATCTCCCTTGCCACGTCTTTGCTAATCTTTTTAATGGCTACTAATTTTCCCCGAAGAACCCCTCAATGAATAGAATTACTCAGCTCTTCTGTGCACTGAAGTTTCCAGTAGCTGCCTCCAATTCTTCAAATGGATATATTTTCATAGATTTTTTCCAGCAACTTTATCTAGGATATGCTCCTGTAATTTCCATAGATTTTTTCCCAGCCTACTATTCGAAGAGGCTTCATTTGATCTTTTTTCCTGTGATAGAAGAAACCAAGACACAGCATAAAACAGAAAACTGCTAAAGAAGCAGCAGTTCCTATCCCAACACGGAGTCGTCTAGAGGATCTTTTATGCTTCTTCTGAGGAGTTATTGGACTTAGATTAGAACTGCTAAAACTATGCTTCTTCAAAGGACATTCAAATTTTCTTCCACGAGTTTCTCTGCATACAAATACATATAGCATTAACCATAGTCTATAGAGGTATATTATTAAAAGGAAATAACAATTCTGTTGCTATAATTTAAAAATCAGTATCCATAGGAATTGTTGTGTATATCTATACGTGTACATGCATACAAAATCTAATGGCCAAAAAACAAGAAAGAAATGCAAAAACATTCGATTAGGTGTCACCGGGGTGCCAAAGAGATTGTTAAATCCGTAAGTACGCCCATCTTCTCAGCCCATTTCTGTGATTCCAAAAACATTTGTAAAATTCGACCAGCCACCTGGCCCATATCTGGCCGGGTATCTGGATCATCCACAACACAATCCAGTGCTAGCCGCGTCAATTTCTCCACCACCTCCACCCGGAAAGAGTCCTTCAACCTCCTGTCCGCCCATTTCCTTATCTCTCCACCACCACCCTCCACCGTCTCTCTAGCCGTTTCTACCACCGATGTCCTCACATAAGCTCCAGTTTCCTCATCAAATCCCTAATCAATTCAATCCCTAGAATAAAATACCACCATCCGATCAAATTGAAAAAAATCCAGTTAATTCAAATGCAAGAAACTGAATAAACAATAAAATTAGTCAAACCAAAAAACCAAGACAAATATGTAAACAGGTTGGGGAAGCAGTACTAGGAACAAAAATCAATTTGCGAAGACAGAAACGAACGAGTTAACTGGGATCGGAAGTGAGTATGATGAGCGAGAAATTATTGGGAGTTAACCTGGAGATGGCGACTGGCGGAGGACTGATGACGCCTCGCGGCGTCGCAACTAATGTGGTTAGGGTTGCTGTGGCGGTTCTTGGCGGGAGGCTTCTTCACTTGCAAGCCATCGTTGGTTGTGGTGGCGCCAGCCCGAGACAATGGTGTCGTCTATGAGAGAAGGATTGAGAGAGGGGAAGTGATAGAGTCGATTAAGAGGCGAAGACAAAGAAAAGAGGAAAAATTAGGTCTCATTTGATTTTGACGAGGTTTTCTTTTGGTTTGGGTTGAATAATTTTTAGCAACGTTCGACTTTTGAATGTTGCAAAAATTCTACTTTTCGCAACGTTTATTTGAACGTTGCAAAAATGGAAAATTTTCGCAACTTTCACTGAATGTTGCAAAAAGTGGAACCTTTTGCAACGTTCAATGAACGTTGCAAAATGTGGCATTGACAACATTCTTCAAAAGAATGTTGCTAAAGCTCAATAAAATTAATCAATTGCAATATTCACTTATTAGAATGTTGTTGTAGACTCTTTTAGCAACATTCATTGATTGAATGTTGCATTTTGAGTGTTGCAAAATATGATTTTGGATGTAGTGTTCTTTTGTACTTCTATTTATTAAGTAGGCTGTACGTGAAAGTTTGGCTCTATTTTAATTTTCCTTCTCTTTCTATATTTATTTTTTATGCCTCAAGCAGAGTTCCATGCAGAGGATACTGTGAACAGTGGGTTATATGAAGCAATGCGAGAAGAACTTGGATATGTTGTTGAAGAAATTTAGACTGAACTTAATCAAGTATGTTCAAAATCTCTCTTTGTTTAAACAAATCTTGCTTCTATGTTTTTTTGGGTACCGGCCACTTTAAAATGTTGGTAAATCTCTATTTGTTAAAACTTCTTGGTATTTTATGCATAGGCCATGTGAAGAAATCAAGCAGCATTATCACTTGAAGGCAAAAATTCAAGGTGTTTGTAAGGTCAAGATTCAAATATGCATTTCAAGATCCTAACTCATATCTGGCTGTCTAACCTATATCAAATATAGTTCCTTAGCGAAAGGAAAACCACTGTCAGGATATATAGTTTTCACTTTCATATATAACTGTTGGATGGTAGCAGAGAACCCAATTTTTTGGATTTGTTGCATATGCTTATTTGCGTATATGTTTGCTGTGGTAATATGTTTTGATGGTCCACTCAATTATCCCGCACCTGCTATTTACATTACTTTCAATCCTTTCTGCAAGTATTCTCCTACATATATTGCCACATGCATAAACTATAATCATGTAAGTGAATCCACATTCATTGCTGTTAGGAAAACAGTCCTAGATTAATACCTTAACCGGTATTGCCCAAGAAATACTTGCAATGTAATAATCCCAAATAACTCGATAATGGAAGAAAAGATAAGATTTTTGGGGAAGAAATGGATTTCCAATATATATGAAGAACCTTGGATTACTTGAACAAGCCTCAAGTTAATCCCCTTGAAAGAAAACAAGCTTTGATTTATGACCCAAGATAAATCTAACATCTATCTTGTAAAATCTCTCCAAGCTCTCCCTTGCCCTTTCTCTCAATTTTCAGCCTTAGAAACAGGTAGAAATGCTGGTATATTTATACCGGGTGATTGGTACCTTGGCCCCAAGGGGAAAAATTTGGTATTTGGCCTTCCAAATCCGGTAAGAGCATATCGAGCTGAGTGGGCCCTTGGCGTCGAATAGTGGCACCTTGGCGCTACGATCCCTATTGTGCAACAATCTGCACCCACGCCTTGGGGCCCATGACCCACACCTTAGCGCCCTCAACCCTGCTCCCACAATTCTCTACCTCGTACATCATTTGATAGACCTCAAATTTTGTACGAACACCAGAAGAAGCCGCAAGCACCAATACCAAACTGGCTGCACCATTAAACCATGGTTGCCTACGTATCCTGAACCGGGATCAAGCCACCGTAGTTCATCCTACCTTCATATACAATCTCCACTTCATTCTAACCCCGCCCCGAAGGGCCATGCCTTATTGGGCATATCAACACTCACTATTACTGTTCCGCATAGTTTCCTTGAAGGTGACAGGCTCATTACCCTCCAATAAGAGTGCATACTCAACCACATTGGTCTGCCCATAGTGTCTCAGAGGCTGGTCTGACCCCAATTTCTGAACTTGCTTGTAAGCTCGCCTTGGCCCAGTGGAAGCCAAACTTTCCTCGAGCTGTACATTCTCTTTTTGAACCACCTCATGTTCAAGCTCATCACCACTCTCCACTTGAGTTTCTCCATGATACTCCTCTTGAACACGACTAGGACCAGTTTGGTCCCTAGATTCTATCTCAACAACTTGAAACTTTGAACCCCCAACAACTTTAACACCGGGCACCATAGCTTTCGACAATGCTACCATGGAGTTCTCATCAAAAGTAACATTCTTGCTGATTATGAACTTAAAATCCTCTACACACCCAAGGCGATAGCCTTTTACACCTGTTGCATACCCCAAGAATATTACGTTCTTGGCTCTAGCGTCAAGTTTTTCCTCTTTGACGTGGTAGTAGGCTGTTCATCCGAATATTCTGAGTCTCTCATGATCTACATGTTCTCCTAACAAACATCTCTATGTAACTTTGAATGTGGAGGCCAGTTCACTATGTAGCAAGCATTAGCAACCGACTCTGCCCAAACCAGCATAGGATCGCATACACATCGATTTCTCTTGAAGTGTGCGGTTCAGTCTTTTCGCGACCCCATTCTGATGCGGTGTATTCCTTACTGTCCAGTGTCGGGCAATACCTTCCTTATCACAGAACTCCTTGAAAGCACCATCTGTATACTCTGTACTGTTATCAGATCGCAGTGTCTTCAATTTCTTTCCAGTTCAATTTTCAACCATTGCTTTCCACTTCTTGAACGTGTCGAATATCTCATTCTTATGCTTCAAGAAATAAATTCAAGCATATCTAGAATAATCATCAACAAACGTGACAAAGTACCTGGAACCACCTTTTGGAAGTGACCGAAGCCGGACCCCAAACATTTGTATGCACATAGTCTAGTATACCTCTGCTTCTATCTTTGCTTGACTTGAACTGAACCCGGCGTGCTTTACCGTACACGCAATGCTCGCAAAAATCTATGCAAGGCTTCTTCAAGTTCTTCAGCAAACCTTCATTGACTAGCAGATCTAGACTCTTTTCTGACATATGCCCAAGCCGCCTATGCTATAACCGAGTGCACTCACATGGGTCTCCACCACTTCCACTTGTTCCAACTGCTACATTTTCTGTAACTGTGGTACCCTGAAGAGCATAGAGGTTGCCTTGGCGAATACCTTTCATCACTATCAAAGAACCACGAATAACCTTCTTTACTCCATTCCATGTTACAATCTTGCAACCACCGGAGTCTAAAGCACCAACCGAGATAAGGTTCTTTCGTAAATCAGAAACATGTCTAACATCCATCAATGTTCTAACCACTCCATCATGCATCTTGATTCTAACCGAACCAAGCCCCACCATTTTACAAGAATGGTTATTCCCCATCAACACGGTTCCACCATCAGTACTTCTATAGGTAGTAAACCACTTCCAATTTGGACACATATGGTAAGAGCAATCAGAATCAAGAATCCACTTACCGGAGATTTCCTCATCACAAGAGATGGAGTAACACTCATCGCTCTCCCCTTCTTCCGAGGCATAGCTTACCTCTTGCTTGACTTGCACCTTCTCATTTTTGTTGTTCTTGTTGTTCTTCTTCCATGCCACTTTTTCGTTGTGACAATTCACCTTGAAATGCCCTAACTCGCCGCATTTGAAACACGGCCTTTCCGCAAGAGGTCTAGAACTCGATCTAGACTTTTCTCCCTTGCCCTTTGCTCGCTCATTGCACCTTCCTCTTACAAACAACCCTTGTGCTTGCTCCTTGTGATCACTAGTAGACATGCCACTAGTTGCAATCTTTGAAAGATCATCCACTAGAAGTGACGTTCTAGTGTCCTCCATCACAAGTTTATCATCCACAAGCATCAATGTTTGTACTAGGTTCTCATAAGACTTCGGCAAAGAAAGAAGTAGTAGAAGTGCTTGATCCTCATCATCTACTTTCACACCAATGTCCTTCAAATCTGATATGCACCTATCAAATTTGTTGACGTACTCCTGAATTGGTGTACCTTCATCCATCTTGCAAGTATACAATTTAGACTTCAAATAGATCCAATTAGTTAGAGTCTTCCTCATGAAGTTTGCCTCCAACTTTGTCCACACCTCCGCCGCCGTTACCTCACCATCAACTAAGAAAACAACATCTCTTTCAAGGTATATAATGATAGATGCTTGTGTCTCAAGATCTAGCTCTTCCCAATCCTCGTCGGACATGTCTTTGTGCTTTTTCTCTTTACCCGCAAAAGCTTTGTGCAACTTTAGAGAAATCAACAAATTTTTCATTTGCATTCTCCAATAGGAGAAATCATTCTTCCCATTGAACTTCTCTATCTCATACTTCCCAACCTTCACCGTTGCACTAGTAGATGTCATCTATCCACTTGTTTATGGGAAATTCACTAACGAAGTTCTCTTGGAAATTTTCACAAATACCTCGTGTGCCAAACAAAGTTCAAGCCAACCACCAAAAATTGGAGCTTAACCACCCTGATTTAAGAAGTAGCTATGATACCAAATCGTTAGGAAAACAGTCCTAGATTAATACCTTAACTGGTATTGCCCAAGAAATACTTGCAATGTGATAATCCCAAATAACTCGATAATGGAAGAAGAGATAAGATTTTTGGGGAAAAAATAGATTTCCAATATATATGAAGATCCTTGGATTACTTGAACAAACCTCAAGTTAATCCCCTTGAAAGAAAACGAGCTTTGATTTATGACCCAAGATAAATCTAACCTCTATTTTGTAAAATCTCTACAAGCTCTCCCTTGCCCTTTCTCTCAATTTTCGGCCTTAGAAACAGGTAGAAATGTCGGTATATTTATACCGGGTGATTGGCGCCTTGGTGCCGATGAGTGGCGCCAAGAGGAAAAATCCGGTATTTGGTTTTCCAAATCCGGTAAGAGCATACCGAGCTGAGTGGGCGCCTTGGTGCCACGATCCCTGTTGTGCAACAACCTGCACCCACACCTTGGCGCCCATGACCCACGCCTTGGCGCTCTCAACCCTACTCCCACAACTGCAAAATCATAACTTTTTATTGTCATATGCTATTGTTATGAGCACGCAAATGAAATGTGTATACGAGTATATCAAGTATCAGTCACAATAAATCAAATTTCCAATACAATTTACTACATGATTTGTGTGTATATTTGTTATCAACCCTCAAGTAAAATATGCTCGTATATAAATCTTCAATCGAGTAGTTGCTTTCACTAAAGGAGTTGACGAAGATGAATTATTCTTGTGGTACATTAAGGGCTACCCTGCGACGGGGGTCCACAGCAGGCGCCTCTCCAATAGGGGGGCACCGTGTGTCCATTATGGACACCCTTTGGTACCCATTATGTACCACAAACAAAACTCGACGTAGATACTGTATTTTAATGATGTCAGAGCCTCTCTGTTGGAAAACCAATATGCCATTGATGATGCAATCATGTGGATGTTGGCTGATGCCGTGATGGTATAAAGATATTAATTATCAGCTTTGTTGGTGACGTGTGCACCTCAAGGTAAAAGCTTTAGGCAGCTTTTGAAGCAACGATTGATGTTGAATATTGTATTCTTATTTATTGAGCAAAATTTTCTTAAACGGGTGGTATGGGAAAAAGACTGGATCCAGAACTCAATTCCGGCATCTCCAGCTGGAAAGTCTTTCAGAAAATCTTCATTTGCACCCTAGGTTTGATATGACATCTTAACTAAGGAATTTCTAGAGAATGTGTTAATACATGTTAGCACTTCAGTTTTTGTTCCACTCAGGGGCGGACCCACCCTAGGACCTAGTGGGTCCTATGACCCACCAAAAAAAAAAAAAATTTTTTTTTTTTTTTTTTCAATTTTTTATTTTATTTAAAATACTGTACAATTTTGGGATATAACATGTTAGATGTTAGATATAAGTACAGATTTTGGGATATAACATCTATAAAGTATACTGTAATTTTTCATTATAACATGTTAGATATAAATACAGATTTAGATGAAAAATCAGAAATCTGGCTTTGAAAATGAATTTTAGTTAATTAAGATTTGAATTTAGAGAGTTGTTGAATGTTGTGATTTATTTTGATATTAAGGTGTTGTTCTTTTGTCCGTTTTGCTGGTTTAGTTGTATGTTTGGTTCTTTCTAAGGTTGTTAATTGTCAGTAGCAACGAAGTGTTTTTACCTCTTGTAGTAGATCCGTCTAATTGTTGAAGAAACTGTTTGGTAGCATGGGTTGAGACCTCGAAATTGGATAGAAATTCTTGTCTACATATTTGAATTTGATTTCGAACAGTCTAACACAATTAAAAAGTAGTTCTGATTTCAGTTTGTCAGCTTACTGTTGTAATTGGTCGGATGAGCGTTTCCGAGTTAATAATTTTTTCATTTTTACAGCAATTTAAGAATGGAAAATAATATGTATTTCAAACTTCTATCATTTTAATTGTACATCATTATGAATGTTTGTGCTACCCGCCTCCAAAATAAAGTTTTCGGGGGCGCTGCCCCCGAACCCTCGTGCTCCCCTCTCCTTCATCTCAATATCTTTCATTTTAGGACCCATCAGTTCTAAAATCCTGGGTCCGCCACTGGTTCCACTCCACCCGTACTCTATAAGATCATAACTTGAGATAGGAAATATGATCATATGACAAGAAAGAAAGAAAATAACATCTATACAAATCAAGAAGATGCAGTAGTCACTTCAAGTCTACAAATGATTGTGGCTCCATAATGCGTGTGATGCGCATGCGTGCGTGTGCATGTAATTTTATAGGAGGTGCTACTTAGTAAAAATACCTCATTTGGAAGAAAACAAACTAAGTTTCACGGACAAGAGTTGCGGTGTTCACAGCTATACCAATCTCTTTAAGTCTGAAACATGCACAACCAACCAAAACCCTAGCAATAGATAAGAAAATAAAACGAAAATAGTTTTTCATTTTATAAATTGAGAAAGAATAAAGTATAATCATACTTCAAAAGCAGAAGTAATTTACTGGGAATTTTAGATGATCAACTATTAAATGTACTATGTCAATTGTTATCATTTTCCTGTAAATTGAATTTATGGTATTATCCAATAAAAAAATAAGAAAACTTAAAATTGCTATTATTAAGCAATTAATTTCTTTCTACTTTACAAAGATAAGCTAGGACCCACATAAAACCTCACATTTGGATATTAAGACATATTTTTTAAATTTAGTTTTTTAAGAATTTTCTCAGCAAATAAATGATAACAAAAGAAATAACATTGCATTTGCATTCATGTACAACATATACACGCATAAGCGCATATAAATATGTATATAGGTGTGTGTATATATAAAAGTACAATATAGATCATGTTGGGTTTGTAATGACTCTAGTAAGTTAAAGCTTGATTATGTACTTATAAACAGTTCCTATACACTTGTGTTTAACCTAACATGGTTATAACAACTGGTGTCAAAGTATACACCCTTCTAAGGACAATCCTCATTGCCAGCAGAGTGTCTCTTCAACTATTTCTATTAGAACATTGATTCTACCAAGTCTACCAAGAATATGAGGTTTAAACAGGAAGGGTAGAATATAGTAGCTCCCATATTACGAAATTGAAGCTTGAACAACCAGGTTACCCACCTTCTCCTTGTAAGCCAATTTTAATGGTGGATTTTAGATCTATTGATGTAAAATGTATAATAAAATGAATCTATAATTTATATCTGAAGTAATAAAAACAACAGATTAAAAGCAAATGTACCCAAAAACTAGAAAATAAAAAATTACCTAGGATGATTATTAAAGACCTAATGCTGTCTTGCAGAAAGGTAATAAGAACAATAAAGCTTCAATTTTTAACAAGCTTCTAACGTTCTTTTATCTATGCTCATTATTTTAGATACATTTACGTGTACAAAAACAACAGATTAAAAGCAAATAGATTAAAAACTAGAACATCAAGAATTACCTAGGATTATTATTAAAGACCTTATTTTGATTTGCAGAAAGGTAATAAGAACAATAAATCTTCAACTGTTAAAAAGCTTCTTGCGTTCTTTTATCTATGCTTATTATTTTAGATACACTTACATTTATTTACTCGTGTTATGTGTGGATAGAGAGAGAAATACCAATCACCTTATCGGGTTGACCTTGTTCAGTCGTAAATGGGGAGTGTCTGACCCACCTTAAATGGGGAGTGTCTGACCCACCTGAAGTTGAGGATTGTGGCGGCATTTTGTTTGTACTCTCCTTCACGTAATGCTGTTTGGAACGCTTTTGTTAGGGGTGGGCAAAAAAATAAAAATAAAATAATCGACTAAATCAATCAAACTAAATCGAGTCATGTTTCACTAGTTGCGGTTTAAGCAAATATCCCGTCAATTAACCAATTCAACCTGCTAATACAATTTTTTTTTTAATTCATATTTTTAAAATTTATAAATAAAATAATAAAAACACAAATTTAATTCTTTCTCAAATAATTTGTTTACTGTCTACACTTCTTCTACCAAAACTTCAAATTCCGAAAGAAAAGAAAGCAAGGAGAATAATTATTTGTTGTAAACTCTAATTTTAGATTTTAGCCTTGCCGTTTATTTTGATGTAACTGTATAGGATGCTTTTGGAAAGGAATAAATTCATCTATTAGGTATTACAAATAGACCAATTCAATTTTAAGATAATAAGTTTAGCGGAAATTACACATTACCCTACTTTTTAAAATTCTATTTCATAAATCAGAATTTAAGTTTATAATTCCAAAATCATAATTTAAGTTTATAATTTAAAAAACCAGAAATTTTATTATAAAATAAATATTTTACTAAATATTTCAATTAACCCTAATTAATCTCACTCCACATTTCATCAAATCAGACGCCTCCTCCATGGTCTCTCTCTCTCTCTCAACGAAGCCGGCCGGTCCGCCATCGCTGCGCAGCCACTTTACAATCGCCATTCGACATCGTTGTTTTGGATCGGCACCGCGGCTCAACGCTCAAGACGCCACCACTACCGTAGCAACGTCGCTATGAAGCAGCCAGTGTCGCTGCTGCGACCTCATCGACCGGATTTAGTTTTGTGAATTTTTTGGTGGGGGGGGTGGTTGTGTGGATGGAGGGGCAGTGGCGGTGTGTTGTATGCGCGGTGGTGGTGGTGGTGGTGTGGTTTTGCGAGTGCTATGGTGGTAATGTGTTAGATTTGTTGTAGGTGATGGTGGTTTCGACGGTGACGGCAGCGGCTGTTGGAGGCGATTGTGGCGAATCTGACGACTGGTTGGTTGGGTGATGGTGGCAGATCTGGCGGCAGTTGGTTGGGTGATGATGTTTGTGGGGTGTTGACTGTTTTGCATCTGATTTATTGGTGGCTGGCGATGGCGAATCTGGTGGTTGTGATGATGGTAGTGGATATTGCGGTGAGATGTTGTGGTGGGTTATGGTGCTGTTGGGACGGTGCGGTGGTGGGTTGCGGTGTTGTTGATGGTGGTGGATCTGGCGGGGCGGTGTGGTACGGTGGTGGGTTGCGGTGTTGTTGATGGTGGTGGATCTGGAAGTGCGGTGCGACAGTGTTGTTGTTGTGGTGTTTTTGGTTGTGGTTGGCGAATGGTGAGTCACGCAGTTTAGGTCTGAAGCAAGGTTCAAATCTTGTGTCTGCGGTGGTGGTAGATGAGATGGTGCTAACTGTTGTGACATTGGCTGTGAGGAAAAGTATGATTGTGATTTTCATTTATGACTCAAAATTGGATATGTGACCTGAATATTGTGACTGTGACTTTCAATTGTGATCAATAATTTGATAAGTTGTGACTAAAAATTAATCTGTCACTTGTTGTGACCTATAAATTAATTGTGATGAGTAAATTTTTGATATGTGACCAATGGAACAAATTGTGACCCGTAAAATTTTTGAATTGTGATCTCGGAAATGATTTGTGACCTATAAATTTTTCACATGTGACCAAGGAAAAAATTGTGACTTAAAATTTTTGAATTGTGATCGTAAAAAAATTTGTGAAATTTAAATTTTTGATTTGTGACCGAAAAGTAATATGTGACTAATTAAATTGTGAATCTGTGACCGATGAATAAATTGTGACCTATAAAATTTTTAAATTGTGACGTAAAATAATTTTTGACATTTAAAATTTCTTATTTGTGACCGAAAATAATATGTGACTAGTTAAATTGTGAATTTGTGATCAAATTATATAGATCTGTGACCTTAATATATTTAATTAATTAAATAATAAATAATAAAAATCTGATTTTTGAAAGTTGAAACTTATTTTCTTATTATTGAAATGGGTCAAAATTATACTCTTACTTATGAAAATTACCCATAAGTTTATGATTCCAAAAGCCCAATGATAAATAAATAAATAAATAAATTTTATTAATTAAATAAATTAAGGTCATAATTATACAATTAATGATCACAGTTACATACTTATAACTCACAAATTATTTATTAGTCACATATTACCAAAGTAATTGATCACAAATAATTTCTTGATCACAAATAAATTTTTTAAAAACTCGCAATTTATTTACGATCACAAATTATTAAATTTGTTAGTCACAAGGTAAATCTCTATCACAAATTATAGAATTTTAGGCCACATATCACAATTTAGCCAAATAGTTGGACTCAGACATCAAACACTCCATCCCCCAGTCACAAATTATCAATTTTTTTATGTAATGATTAATGGAAAATGCTTTTTGTACAAAGATGTGTTACAAAAGTAGGGTGATAAAGTGTGTTGGCAAAATCCAGGTCGTTGATTTCAAATGATTTAAAAATATTTAAAATTTTATTTTTAAAATGATTGGTGTAGATTTAATTTTGTAACCCAAGTTTGTACACTTTCTTTGTAAGTGTAGCATAACTCATAATTAAATAGTTGATCACAAATTAACCAAATAATTGGCCACATATGCCAAACACTCTACCCCAACCCCGATCCCACCACCTCTACCACAAACCTTCCACCACAACAATCACAATACCATCACACACCACTAAACAAATTGTAAATCACTATAACTTCACTAGCACCACCACAACCTCAACAACACTGGAACCACCACTACCACCACCTCAAATCCACATAAAACGGAGACCACAACCACCGTCCAACGAAAAAAATCAACCAACAACAATAACAAAGAATATAGAACATAGAACAAAGAACCTCAATCTCCACGTCACCACAACCACAACCACAACCACAACCACAATCATCACCCAAAAAAAAAAAAAAAAAATCCCAAACACCCCCAACGACCACTACCACCACAACACCGCTATGCACTAGGCCACCATCAAGCAATCAACTGGCAAATCTCAGTTCGCACTGGTTAGCTGACTCAGATCCTCGATGGTTAGCCAACTCAGACCACTACGCACTACCAACCAATTAACATGCAACCTACCACTTCTGCCATCGCTGAAAACCAGTTTGCTGCCTGAAAACTTGGCTGCTGCAGGCAACCCAGACTGATGGCTGCAGGCGAGACGCTGATGGAAAAATCGCAAGGTCGCATGTCCAGTACGACAACTCGCGTAGGTTGTTGCTCACCGAGGCGGTGCAGATCGATAACGTTGGGGAAACATTAGTCATAGATCTGTAGTGTCTGAGAAGAAAGAAGAAGATGGGGGAAGAAATATGGATATGGGGTTTGACATTCTATAAAATTAGCCAGATCGGTTTACGCCGCGCCAGGTGAGTCGTGAACTCATTGCCGACGGTGCTCCAGTGGTGTAGTGTGATAGAGAGATCAAGGAGAGGGAAAGTAATATAGAGAGAGAATGGAGTGGGGAAGGTGATTAGGGTTTGAGAAATTTGGTCGGGGTAGAAGGGGGTAGGATGGAGTATATAAATTAATTTAATTTTATAGTATTATTATTAATTGAATATTACCTGATTTTTGGTTAAATAAATCTTATACCTATTGTTTCAATTGTGATCTTTAAAAACAAGGTGTAGTGTAATTTTCACTTTTGGAAAAATCGACCATTTACTATTTACATTATATATATAATATGGAGCTAGCAAAATAAAAATAAAAATATATATAGGCAAAAAAATTCTACGCATCTGTGTACCAACTCATAGGTTCAGCTGAAAATTCTAACATTTTGATGACTTAACATAAGGGCACGTACGATAAAATATTTTAAAACTAAATCGTTAATCTAAATAAAATATTTTATAAAGTTTTAAGTTTAATGTTCAAAATAACATCGAGTGCAAATTGACTGGTCATTAGCTAAATTAAACAAATAAGAAATTGGTGTAGAAGAAGACACGATGAATAGACTTCAGTAGTTAATAAAAGCGGAAACATAGTTTGATCGGGTCTGCTTGAGTTTTAAAAGATTTCAGGTATTAGAATAAAAAACTCACTGGCTCTGGTTTTCGATTCTAGTACCTGAGATCGAAAAAATTCAATGTGAATGGAACCTTAAATGTGTTTAGTTCAATCATATAAAATTTTAGTCTATGTTTAACACAAATTCTCCCATTAACATTTCAGAATCGAAACGATCAGATCCGAAATCAAATAGTCTGGTTCAATTATTTCATTTGAAACCAGTAGTTCCATTTATAAGATCTTAATGGTTCGTGATTTGGCTTTGTTCTCTTTAAAAATGGATTGTGATCACTTGTGAGAGCCGTTGAGACATTGCATGGAACAGTTCAAAATCCCTTAAGTAGTTTGAGCAAAATAATCGGAACACCCCCTTGGAAGTTAGCTACAACTATAGACAGATTGCCCTCCCGCGACCTGACCGAGTAGGTCGATTCCCGTTTTAGAGCGGCGAAGCGGCAAATTATTTGCATAAACAAATCAGGTCTGAATATTTGGCCGAATTAGACATGAAGGCTAACATTGGTTTTTAACACTTGACCAATTTTATCTAGTTTTAAACCAATTCCAACACAACCAATTCCAGCCTTGAGGTGAGTTGTAAGGGTAGTATTTTAGATTTCAAGAAGTTCAAATTCTCGAATTTCACTCTCATGCCGAAGATAATTTCAGAGAAGCACGAGTAGTTTCTCTATTTGAAATTGGTTGAAGATATTATTTTAAATGGCAATGACAAAGGTGATTCGAGAGGCACTGGTACTCTTTCAAAATTTGGGTGCCAAGTAAATAATAAACTTCAAAGGCTTTGGTGTTGTGAGTTCATTGATTCATAGCTAAAGTTCGTGATGACTGATATCGTACTTCTATAGCTTGTACTATATGCTCTTTAATCTATGGAAATCATTTTCACTTCTCATGACTAAGGTATTGATTCTTGTTGAGAATTTATGTTGTAAGGTAATCATTATGTTATTATAGATATGTCCGTTGCAATTCAAAGGTAGGTCTATCTATTTTCCATTTTGCAACGTAGGTGAAACGTCTAGCATATTCGTAGTATATTTTACTACCTAAAAACTACAAAGTTCTCTTATCCATATTCTATAAGATATCAAGCAGTTTCTAAAACCAATATTTAGTGACACATGCTATGGTTTACGGTGTTCTTATTGCACATAGGGTTTTTTTTTGGTGAGGAGTCGTTGAATAGCTTTTGTGGTTTATTAGTGGACTGTGCTTATGAATTTATTTATTTATTTTTTCTGAAAATTTAAAGATTGTGCCCATTATTTGACTTAATTCAATTATGTGACTATAGTAATTTTAATATTCTAAATGTGTTGGCATACCAAATATCCTTATTGGAATTGAGGTAAGGTGGTAACCATCCAGAAGAAATAAGTAAGTTGTCCAAATTAAAACATCAAATAACAGAAATGAAAGGGATAACGATGGATAGTATTGAGAAGGTATAGTAGGAGGCGTAGAAGCCCAAGCCCAAGAGGTCAGTCGTGAAAGAGACCTTCCTACAAGCCTCTTGGTCTGCAACCTTCAGCATGATTGCAGGTCTCTTTTAATGTTTCTTAATTCAAAATTCAATTGCTATTGTTTCTTGTAGTTGTTCAAATTGCTACAAGCCGCTTTCTTGTTATTGAAATTAGTTTAGAAGCAACCTCCCCAATTTTCTAACTTGACTTCCATGCCATGAAGATTTATCTTCCATATTATAAATATTCATGTTTCTGTAGAAAGCATTCTGATGGGAACTACGTAGTAACGAACACTACGCAACCTCGCAACAAATTGAAATCCGACCCAAGAAAGCCAAATAACAAGGTTTATGAATTTGACTTAGAAAATAATGAATCGAACAACCAACACAATCACAAAATGGATATGACAACCTTTTGATTACAAGATTTAAGAAATCTCACCCGAATTTTGAAAGCTTGACCCACAAATTATTAAACCAAGAAACCAAGACAATTGCTAGAATACCTTGACCCCGTGATTACGAAACCAACGAATCTCACTTGATTGGTTGAACGCCACAAGATTCAATCTTGATAAGTTCGATAATTGTTCATAAAGAACAAGAGAGAAAGCAACCTTTCAATTTTATTAATAATAATCAAGTTGTCCCATGCAATGAAATAATATAACTACTTATACTAAACTTTAGAATATAGTAAAAAAAGGAATTTTAGAGTCCTAAAATAAGAAAAGTTACCAAAATTAAGAATTGTTGTTCAATCAAGAAATTTTCGAAAAAAGGAAAAAACTTGGTCCTAGCTATAACCATGCGACCGCATGGAATAATGTGTTTGCCTCCTTTGAGTCTCGATATACCACCATGCGACTGCATGGCGTTAGCTGAACCCATAGTCTTCGCCGCTCGGATCATGTTGGTCCAAATGGCTTCAGCTCTCGACCCCTTCACAAAACTTGACCCTTGGCATATTAGCTTCAACTCCATGTGCTCCCTTTCTTGAGCACGTATTTGCATGGCTTTGTGCGATATTATCAACCTGAACTAGTCCTGATCGAGCACTTTGGAACTTTCCCGTGAACCTTGCATTCTTGTTCGATCTTGGCCTACCTCGGATCATATCATCATCTCTCTCTTCAAAATGATTCGACCACGAATCCACACCTGGTTCAAACATGTTGCGCCCTTTCTCCTTACTGCCCTGAGATGCATATGATTCCACCTCCCAAGCTTCGCTGAATGCTTCTTCTTCAATGTCATCAAATACTCCATTTGTACCGAATCAACTGGATACTTGAACGGTGTTATTCCTTGAATCAAGTCTCCATGGTACAATTCATCAAATTCCTGATCAAAGAATTTTACATACTGAGAAGGGATATGTTAGTCCTCACCAACTCATGCTCAATCTCGCACTTTCTTGCATAGAGACTCACTTTTGAATTTTTTCTCCTTCCAACAATCTACCTTTCTTTCCTTTCATGTGGCTCCACTCGTTTTTTCTCACTCTTAGCTACCTTTTCATTTTCTCTCGAGCTCTCCTTTTGCCTCTCTTTAACTTTTCTCTCTTCCTCACCACTCAACTTCTTTTGATCTTCACGTACTTGCTTGGGTGTCCAAGGTGCAAGCGTAATAAATTTCCCATCCATGTCAAAGCTGTACCTATTTTTAAACCCATCATGTTTCACCTTCCTATCATACTATCACGGCCTACCCAACAATATATGTTCTGCATGCACTGTCACTGCATCACATAGGACTTTATCACTATACTTCCCAATCGAAAAATTCACCGAGACTCTCCTATTCTAACCATTGCAATCTATAAGGTTTTGGGTGTTTCATCATCTCCAACCCTAATTTTTTGACAAGTATAGTACTAGCTAGATTAGTGCAGCTACCTCCATTGATAATTAAATTACATACCTTATCTTTTACTGGCACCGTGTATGGAAGATATTTTTCCGTTGTTGCTCTTCCTCATCCACCTTGATCTTTGTATCGAGTGCACGCATCACCACGAGTGCTGACCCCTCGACTGGATACTCCACTACTTCACTATCACTAGCCCCTTTTAGCTCAGATTTCTCGTTCCCATCACCGTCACTTACCACTTCCCCATTGGCATGTATGATCATGGTTCTTTGATTTGGACACTGAGAATCAATATGTCCTAATCCCAAGCACTTGAAGCATTTAATGTCCCGATTCATGGATGGCTGTGATTCCATTTTCCTGCCCACAACTTCTTCCTTCCTTTTTGGTGGTTCGGTTTTATTAATTGCGACAGCTACATCTACTTCCCCATTATCCCATTTTTATCTCCAATAAGAGTTATTATCTGATGGATTCCTTGCTATCCCTTTTTCTCTTCACTGTTGTTCCACCTTCATAGCCACGTATAGCATGTCTTCTAACTCCACCCTAGGCTTCCGTCTTCCATGTCTCCTTACATTGGGTACCTCTGCTCGTTGTCCCTTGTGAAGGTTCATCATCGTCATGTCCAGCCTTTCTAACCTATCCCTCATATCCTCAAACAGCCGTTAGAATAATCGAACCATCTCATTCGACATGTGATTTGTTATTGTCCTTGCTTGATGCTGAACTTTCCCTATCTGACATTTTGGACTCACAATTTATTTTTGCCTCACAAGGTTCGCTTGTATATCACACAAAATTTGACTTTTACCCTCTATCGATCTCACCACTCAGCCTTTTACCACTCAAACTTTGACCCAAGAGCCTCAACGAACAATCCAAACTATATCAAGAATTATTCTTGCAGAATTCAATCAAGTTAGATTATGGACCACAAAGACTCAATAGGAGAATTGGATGAATGATAATTTAATTCAAGAAAGTGGTTCTTGAATTAGAAGACAAACTGAAATTTTTTTTCCGAAGTGAACAATAACGATGAACAGTAACTTTTTTTTTTCAAACTCGACAAATGACTACGAAACAAATGAGAGTTGATTTGGATGCTAGATTAACCCAAAAATAACTTTTGAAATTTTTTTGAAACTTTTTTTTAGATTAAAGACTCAAACTACGAAGAAAAAATATGAGAACACAAAAGGCACAAGAGCGAAAAAACTAAAAGAAAACAAGACTAAAAATAACGAAAAAGAATATAACCTTGAATTTTGGAGCCTAAGTTCTGATACCAAATGATGGGAACCATGTAGCAACAAACACTACGCAACCTCGCAACAAATTGAAATTTGACCCAAGAAAGTCAAATAATAAGGTTTATGGATTTGACTTAGAAAATAATGAATCAAACAACCGACACAATCACAAAATGGATATGACGACCTTTTGATTACAATATTTAAGAAATCTCACCCAGATTTTGAAAGCTCGACCCGCAAATTATTGAATCAAGAAATCAAGACAATTGCTAGAAAACCTTGACCCCATGATTACAAAACCAATGAACCTTTCTTGATTGGTTGAACGCCACAAGATTTAATCTTGATAAGTTCAATAATTGTTCATGAAGAATAAGAGAGAAAACAACATTTTAATTTTATTAATAATAATCAAGTTGTCCCATACAATGAAATAAAATAACTACTTACCCCATGTGCTCCGTTTCTTGAGCATGTATTTGCATGGCTTTGTGCAACGTTATCAACCCAAACTAGTCCCGATCGAGCCCTTTGGACCTTTCCCACAAACCTTGCATTCTTGTTCGATCTTGGCCTACACCGGATTATATCACATTCTTTCATTTTTGCATTTGGTATATGCTAATTTGTCCACAAGTATTTTTCATGCTATATTTGTTGGATGTACAAAGTTATTTCATTCCGCATATACTTATTTTGATTGTGCATCTCCAATGACATGTTCATATCAGTGTATAGTTTTATCTGTATCACTTCTATGACTAAAATATCAAATATGTACCTTAGTTATTCTAAAGGTACTTTCAGAATAGGAAGCGTTTTTAAAAATTAATTTTCAAATAAAAATTAAGGTAACTCCCTTAAAAAACTCTTCTACAAGTAAAAATAGTAGTAAAAGTCATGTCAAACGAGCTTCCATTCATTGAGGTTGTTTCATTGAAATTTTAAAATCATGATAAGATAAATATATTAAGTAATTTTTTTTTTTGTTATTTCACATGTGCATGGGTATATGTGGTTTTTTTTGCAAAAAAAAATTATTGTCAAATATGGAATAGGTAGAATTTTTTTATGCTCCATGACTAAGGCAAGGGCAAGCTATTCGACCAAAATATATCTAGTCTATGCGTAAAGTAATACTTTTCTTACATAACAAATGGGTTGTTGAGCTTTGTTGACCTCTTTCACCAATGCGCCACTTACTACATTCTGAGAAATAGCTAAGTACAATAACAGAGTATCTCCGAGATCAAGTTTTGTCAGAATTGGTAAAGTTGTCAATATTTGTTTGAGCTCTTAGAAAGCCTTTTGGCATTTTTCATTCCAATCAAAGGTTTAATTACCTATGAGAACTTTGAAGAAAGAGAAACATCTATCTACTGCTCGAGACATGAACATATTTAAGGAGGCGACCTAACTTGTCAATTTCTGTATCTTTTTCTTGTTCCTAGGTGATTCATAGATACTAAGCCATGATCTTGTCTGGATTGACCTCTATATCCGTGTGCATAATTATGAAGCCCAAGAATATACCCGAGGCTACACCAAATGCACACTTCATTTGGTTTAGTTTCATCTTATACTTTGAAAGGTGCTAAATTCCTCATCGAGATTGGAAATATGTTGGTAAGTTTTTGATAAATTTTTCTTGCGTTCTTCAAACCAAACAACATGATCTTGTAACAATATATGAGAGAGTTAACCATTAAGGATATCATCTCTTGATCTTCTTCAGCCATGAGGAGTTGATGCTAGCCAGAAAATGCATTAAGAAAGTTGTGTAATTTTTGTCCCAATGTGCTATCCATGCATTTGTTATCCGAGGTAGGGGATAACTATCCTTAGGATATGCCTTATTAAGATCTATGAAGACAATACAAACTTTCCATTTATTGTTCGTCTTTTTGATGAAAACAACATTGGCAAGCCAATCGAGGTATTGAACTTTCGCATTAAATCGAGCACTGACCAGTTTACCAATCTCCTCACAAATGACCTCCCGACGCTCTAGTGCAAATTTTATCTTCATTTGTTTGACTAGTTTAGCCCCTATGATAATATTGACTTTGTAGACTGCAACCTCGGGATCTATCCTTGGGATGCTTTCAACCTTCCTTACGAATACATCTATGTTGTGAGATAGACATTTAATAAGTTCAACTATGAGGATAACATCGAGATTCTGATCAACTGTCACTTTTTTTACCATTCTTGAGCTCGACCTCCATCAATTGTTCCACTGGAGCAAGTTTTTCTCGGTGCTCGAGCTCGGGTTCAGAACTTGAAAGTTGTATGATGTTAGTGCTCACTCCCCGAACACTAGTTACATAGCAATGTCTAGCAGTTGTTTGGTCTCTATGCACAACCGTTAAACTATTACTTGCAGAAAACTTCATAGCAAAGTGGAAAGTGGATAACCTTGATCTTATTGAGCAATGGTCTTCCCATGATGACGTTGTAAGCCATCATAACACGAATTACCTGGAAAGATGTGATTTATGTCACCTACATCTGATTAGACCTAAGGTGAGAAGAAGCTCGATTTTCTCCTCCCGGATGATGACCCCATTCCAAAATCTCTAAAGATGAGTTTTAACTGCTTTGAACTGTTTAGTCGAAATTCCCATTTTAGTGAAGGCCTCATCAGAAAGTATGTTGGCCGTGCTTCCATTGTCAATTAAGATCATTTTTCACTTAAAATTAGCTATGACCAAGGCATCATCATGAAGATATGAAATACATTCCAAGTCATTTGACCCAAATGTAATGTCTTTAAGGTTTTTATGAACCATCCTTGAAGTTAAAGTTTATTGTCGAGCGTATTTCTTACGTCCGTTGTTCGAATCTCATCAGATGGTATTCTCCCAATGATAATGTTAATGGTTCCTGCTGTAGATTGACCACTGTCTTTAGCCTTTGGGGTTTTTCCCTTATCATGATCATTTCTTAGTGTTCGTCATGGCTACCATAAGTACCCAGGAGTTCTCTTTTGATTGGAACCTCAATTTTTTGTTGCAGGGCTTTACAATTCTTTATGGTATGCTCATGGTCCAGATGGAAGTTACAATACTTGCTCTTGTCTCGAGTATCAATAGGGGACTTCATCCTTGAAGGCCACTTAAGCTTTTTCATATTCTTTATTTCGATTGGGATGTTTGCCTTAGAAGTGTTCAACCTGATGAATGGCGTCAGTGGTACTTCATGTCTCTGCTTATTTCGAGGAATTTCTCGTCGGGAACTTGAATTATGCAGCCTTTTATGCTCGATCATTTCATAGGTCGGGCTAATTCTAATCGGATTCAATGTTTTCTCCATGTTAACATATTATTCACCTCGGGTAAGGAGCTTAGTCACTGATTTTAGCAGAGTTTTTGACAAATACATGTTGAATACCTCACACCTTAGAGTATATATGAGGACACAGACAACGACTATAATGTGTAGGTCGGGTATTTGGAGCCTTTCTTTATTAAACTTCGTCATGAAATCACGTAGGGATTTATTTTTTCCTTAGTGAATTTGCATGAGATAAGTTGTTGTCTTCCTAATAAGTTTACTATTTGTGAGGAAGGCAGAGAACTTATTAGCAAAATCTGAGAATGGGGCTATGGAATTGGGCTTTACGGTTGAGAACCAATCCTTGGCAACATTAATCAAAGTTTTACGAAAAAGCTTTGCACATCATCGAATTTGGTACAACTTGTAAATTAATGAAATTGGTATATATACTGAGATGGTTGATTGGGTCAATAGTCTCATCATACTCTTTTACACAAGGATACTTAAATCTGTCCGGTAAGGGATACAACAATATCTCAGGAGTGAATGAAGTGTTAAGAGTGAAACCTATTGACCCCTAGGTGTTCCGCAGCTAGCTTACTGTAATCTCATCTTGAATGACCCCGACAAGTTCACTAAACTCCATGGTAACTGATCTCAAGGTCGATGCCATATAAGGTACGTTCGAGGTCACAGCCCCACCGATATTGCGAATAGGACGAGGGACCTAAGCTGGAGCATCGACCATAAAATTCCCTAGGTGCCGGTGTAGGTGATGGATGCGAATTCTTTTGACTTTGCAATTGGGTTGGTGTGACAACTTGTAGCGGAGTTCCTCAAATGCTCCAGTGGTAACAACTACTGGTTGAGATGTAGGTATTTCTGATGATTCTTTTTGAAGAATCGAGGGATCATCAAAAAGAGGAGGAAAACATGAATGTGTATTAATAATGGCTTTTGGTAGCATTTTCTACGGACGGCGCCAATGATACCAACGTCGTACCTGTTGATTTTCGAGCTTGATGATTAAGAATGAATAGGAACATAATCTTCCAGTTCCTAAAACAAAGGCGTCGATGTGTGCTCTCATTGCCCATTCGATGTTTAAGTTAGAAAGAGCATTTTATGCATAAGGCTATAAACTGAAAATTATGTAAAAGTGTACCTAAATAATGAATCAAAATCCTATATTTATAGAGTGGGTAGCATAGTCCTAGTAGATTTAAACTAGTTGAGCACTCTTATCAGATTTTAAGAGTAATTGGGTATCAGGGTGTTTTACTATGTCTAGGAGTTGCTATTTGATAAGTTTTAGGCAACTACTGTTTGGAAAAAGATGAAACTCCGATTGTAGAATCCCACCTAAATAGGATGAAATAGGTATAGTAGGACTCAATCTTATGGAAGAATCCTAATGAATTATGTGTGGTTAAAAGTAAGGTCAAGGCATAGCCTCGAGGAGACCTGAAACCAAAGGCCCAAGGAGATAGGCCAATGAGATCTATCCAGTTTAAAATTACTCATAATGATTCGACACAGACATGAATCAAGATGTCGAATTGGTAACAAATCAAAAAGGCTCGAGGAACAAAAAAAATACTAAGAATACCTAATAGTTTATGTAACAAATGATTTGAACTTACCTTAATAAATTCAAATTTTTTCTTAATCCTTCCTCACACCTTAAATAGTTCCTCACGCTGTGAACAATGGTGGTCGTTGAAATTAGATTGGCACTGTTGAAGTTTGAAAATGCCCATTCAATTTTTGAAGGTTTGAAGCTTGAAGGTTGAAGTTCGCTGATGCTTGTTCTTCTTTGGGAGTCATTTTCTTTTTCGTGATTTTCAAAAGTGTTCTCTCTTCTTTAGGGATCAAGGATAAAATGGGCAAAATAAGAAAATGAAAACTTGATTTTTTTTAACATAAAAAAATGGTCATAGGTCAATTTTTTTTTTTTTCAATCAGGTCAAAAGGCCAACTATCGCCAACTATCACTATTCTCACTAATTGGGCCCTACAAATTTTTAACTGATTCTTCTTATTTATTCAGTTTTTACACTAAATTGATTGTTTTTTTTTTTTTTTTTTAATAGCGTAGGCTAATATCATAATTAACAACCCATAAAGTTACAATCTGACCAAATCTCTTTAGTATTCTAATAAATTTGCAATCCCTCCAATTCTTAAACACCATTATGAAAATTTTGATAATCCCACCAACATCGTGGAATGGAATGAGATCACTATTTAAGATTTTTAATGCAATTAAAAAAAAAAAAAACTCAAAATATATTTTCTGAACAAATTTTAATAAGAGTAAATGTTATTCTTTACTAGACTGGTTCATGTGTATATTTCCAATCCCTTCATTAGTGTTTAATTAGTTGAAATTTAAATAATTTTACTCTTTTTTAATTGGTTCATCCGTGTATTACCAATCGCTAAGCAAGAGACTTTTCACTTGCATTTTGATTAGTTGAATTTTACAGAATTTTAAACTTTTCTAGATTTGTTCACTTGTGCATTATTGATCTATAAGACAGTGACTTTCATTCCCATTTTTTATTAGCTGAAATTAACATAATTTTACTATTTTCTAGATTAGTTCTCGCTCGTATTACTAATTACTAAGCAATTGAGTTTTAATTCGTGTTTTGATTAGTTGAAATATTCGTTGATTGCCATTTTTAAAAATATAACTTTTGACTTCATATTCATTGAATTTGAAATAAGGTCTAGAGAGCCTAATTTCATTATTTAATTACCAAGATTGCTATGCACAAAAAATAAATAAAAATAATAAAAGATTTACCTAGATTCTTACCAAGATTGCTATGCACCAAAAATAAGCAATAATAATTTTTTTTTTTTTACCTTTGATTCTTAGAAAATAAAAAATATAAGGATAATTTTCCATAATAAGCAAATAAAGAATGAATAACAAGGAAAAGTCAATCCATTATACGCAAGAATGTTATTTCTTTAACTATAAATTAGGATCCCATAACCTTAAGAAACCTAGTCCTCCAGTCATGTTCTTCGGCGCCTCTAGATAAAATTGAAACTCTCTCTATCTCTATCTCTATCTCTATCCGTATATATATTATATATACACGTTTACGCGAGAAAGAGAGAAAGTTGGTCCTTCTCATGGCTAAGGAACCTGCGATGAAGTGCGAAGACAATAGACATGACTCAAGTACATGCAATTGTTGTACCAGCATTAGGTTATTTGGGGTACAGATCAATGTTGCAGATGATACTGGAAAGAAAAATGGGGAATCCCTTTTGAGGAAGAGTAAAAGTTTGGGAAATTTAGAAGCATGCAACGTGGAAAATACTCTGGTCGAGGCAGGATATCACTCTGATGGATTTATGCATCAATCTTCTGTATCCAAAGAAGCCCATGAAAGGAAAAGAGGTTTTCCCTTTTTTCTTTGAGACTGTGTTTTCCAATTAACAGTTTTACAACTTTTCATCTATTGTTTCATAACATCCTTTCATTGGTGTGGCCGTGTGGGTCTGAAGGGGATCTATTCTTTTTGCCGTTTTTTTTTTTTTTTATCTTATTCTCAATTTATATCGTGCAATCCTAGTTTTCTCTAATCCCTTTTTAGGGTTTAATGTAAAATATTGTGTATTCTTTTTCCTTTGAAATTAGGGAAGCCATGGTCTGAGGAAGAGCACAGGTCTTTCCTAGTTGGTTTGGAAAAGCTTGGAAAAGGAGACTGGAAAGGAATTTCCAAAACCTATGTTCCATCAAGGAACTCTTCCCAAGTTGCTAGCCATGCACAGAAGTATTTCATCAGATTATCAGCAACAGAAAAGAAAAGGCGTCGATCGAGTGTTTTTGACATTTCGCTCGTTGAAAAGGTAAATTTATTGATTTGTTTATTGTCTTTTAGTAGAAAAGGTGAGTTGCTGACGCTCTCAAATTTACTGAGAAAATACGTGGTTTGCAATCATTGTTGATTGGGTTAATATTAATTGTCAATGATTTTTTTGAATTCCCAGAATACATCAGCATCTCTTGGTTCCCCGTCCAATAAGGCTTTTGAAATTTCACCACATGTAAGTTCTGTCTCATATCAGTTTCGTAAGAGATTTGATCAAATTTTTCTAACTAATACTGAAATATTGATTCGAAAAATTAAAATTTGATATACTTGAACGATCCAGGCTAGTAGCTCAGATGCTGCCTTGAAGAACCTTGGTGAATTCGAAAGACAGGTAAACTCTAATCAAGTCATATTTGGTGTGTTATAAAGGATTTATCTTTTATATTGATTTGAATAGGCAAGACTTTATTATGCATTTTTCGCTTTGCTATTCTCAAGGTCAGCATGCAACCTCCTGTAACAACATCTGTGAAACCTCCTCTTTCACCAATGCCTAAATTACATGGAATTACCAACTTTCGTCATGTGGCACCATACACGGTAAGTGAAAATTTGATTGCATTTGAACACATTTAGTTCGACTTAATACATATATCAAACGTATGTCATTCATGCATATTGGAACGATTAACAGTTGAAATTCATGAGTTCTTCTCATGTGCAGCACGTGAATTGCACGCACGAATTTCAACAATCAACCATCACTCACAAATTCTTTCATGGCATCTTTAGTGACGTTATTAATGAAAAAAAAAGTTCAAATTTTGAGTTTTACGCTTTTAGACACGTCTAGTAGTAGATCTTTGGTATCTGTTTCTCATTTTTCATTTCAACCGATTATTCATAGTACTGGCTTTTGCATCATACAGGCTGGAGTTTCATGCATTAACGCTTTCTGGAACATAAAACAATACCAACTGTTTCTTGGCTTTCAATTGTGAATTACCCAAATCAGAATTATGTTTCTCTACCAATTGTGGATCGAACATTCGCTATGTGTGCACCGTCCATGCCTCAGCCAGAGAGTCTATATTAACAGGGCCACTTCATCTGGAAGCATCATCTCAAGCAGGCCCTTCAACTGGACTTACTAAAAATATTGCCCTCAGCTTTAGAAAGCTGGAACTATAATGTATTAACTAGCTATTTTTCATTTTTCTGTTTGTTTTGTAGGAATAAAGTCACAATGCGCCAAGTTTCATGTTTAAATTATGTCACAAAAATTTCACAACATTTGCAACATGAATTTTGAGACTTCGTGTTTCTGTTTGTTGTTAGAATTTTGATAATCTTTGTTGGAGAGTTTGGAGAAAATGTAGCGAAGGGAGACTCGATCGAGAAAATCATGGTATATATTTTAAGGAGAAAAGACAATTAATCTTCTAAAGTTTTGAAACTTCTATTGAATCGAGAATTCTGGTTCTTCACCACTAATTAAATCACTTCTTTACCACGGTTATAATTTATCACAGTCAATTCCCGTTCTTGAAAGTGGGTGTGTACAGATTAGTTAGGATCACTATGAAATTAGTACCTCATACCCATTCTATATTTTTTCCACTGAATTATCAGTACGTAGGCTGAACCAAGTTTGGAACAATAATAGGCTCGATAATGTCCTAAAATTTCTCAAACCTATACCGACCACTATTTTCTGTCTTTGCAGACGAAATCGTAAGTTTTGACAGCCATCTGATATCTTTAATAGCATTTCGCATATGGCACTAATAATGTTAGAAACATATATTATATTATGTTACATTAATCAAACTCAATCCATGCGCTTTGAAAAGGAAAATAAAAATAAGGTGTTGCGACGGTGGCGGCCAAGCAGCAACTTATAGCCCTTCAGCAGGAACACCCCACCCCCAATTCTTGCTTCGGCGGTGATGACATTGTGATGGAAGTGACACAAGTTCGGCAGTTCCTTAGTTTACAGATAATCACTGCCGAAAAGAAGAAAAGGCAATTCCTGGGCAAATTGCATACCAGTATTGGAATTGAATTTGAGTATAACTTATGACAATAAAATTCTTTTCAAAATAGGAAAGAAATTGGTGTAAAAATCCAGTAAATTTTTTTCAAAATATGAGAAACTTAAGGGATTACCTTGAAGGAGCAGGTACAAGGGGTGTCTTTCAGATGAATTGGCAGCCATTTTCACTGGAGAGACAAGGGAGGCTAGGTTTTGAAGTTGTGACATAAATAATGGTCTTTGAAGATCATCACCGACTTTTAGGGAGATTCCGGATTTTTCTACTTGTAGCCGGTTCTAGAAGAAGAAAGAAAAATTCACCTCCATTCTAGAGCTTTCCAGCCTCCACTGCCTCCTCCACCGACAATTGCTTAGTATATATGTGTGTAGCCTTTTGCATTTTGTGAACTGAGATGAGAATGAAGTACGAAGCGTGTCAGATATGAGTGAGAAACAAGAAGGAAGAGAGAGACAGCATATTGAGAGATAAAGCTATATAGATACAGTCGTGTCACTACAACAAAAAAGGCCTTTTGCAACAGTTAAAAGGCAATATTTGTGAATTGAGTGTTGCTAATGAGATCTATCGTAACATTTTAATAAGTGAATGCTGCCATTGGTTAATTTAATTGAGCTTTGGCAAAATTTTTAGGTGAATGTTGTCGAAAATGACCTTTTGCAACGTTTATTTAGTGTTGCGAAAAATAAAGCTTTTCGCAACGTTTAAAAAATGTTGCAAAAGGATTTCATTTTTGCAACGTTTAAAAAACGTTGCAAAAAGAAACATTTCGCAACGTTTCTCAAACGTTGCGAAAGGAAGTCCTTTTGGCAACATTTAAAAAACGTTGCGAAAGGAAAACTTGATTTTTTTTTTTTTGCAATATTTTTTAAACAAAAATTTTGGGGCTAGACAAGTCTACCATTTCCGGTCCAAATAAGTCAATCCTAATTAATCTCTGTTGATCTCTTCTTCCCCAATCACCTTCCCCCACATTTCTCTTCAAAGGTTGAGAAGGCCAACGAGACGACGCGATTGAAATCAGTTGAATGTCAATCCGCCCCTGGTACTGAGTGTTGAGTGCTGCTGGTGCTGCTGCTGGCTTCGACGAATCGATCATCGACTTGAGTGACGACGGAAGTAGGAGTGCTGCCTGCTGCTACTGGTTTCAACTCCGCCAGTCCGTCTTCGGTCTTCCAGTTCGGCAGCTCCTTCTGGCTTCCTGTATGGTTATATCTTTAATTCTTTATTCTTTATCACTTTATGACTTCTATTTTACAGATTCTCCAATTCATTTTATTCATAATTTCTTGGTAAATTTTGAAATTGGATTTTAGGGACTAAACTAAATTTAGGGCTTTACTGTTTTTCATCCATAGTTAGATTTTGTGGCTGATTTTTGTTACCCTTGATGACATTCCCCAAAATCAGTTAAATTTAGGGACTACACATCGTTCCCCTGTTTTTTTTCGACCTTTGGCGGTGTTCTGGAGTTGGGATAGAGGTAGAATTGATGCGTCAAAGGTGGTAGATAAGTGCTGGAGACTCCGAGAGGTCGAGGAAACTCTGCAAGTATGATTCTATTTCATTGACAAAATATAGGGATTAAACAGAAATTTATTTTCGAGTTATTCTAAACGTTTTTTTTTAATCAGACAGGAGCTGTAGAAACAACAACATTGGAAGGGGTCCAGAACATTTTTTACATGCGTAGGGCAAAGGAATTTGATTGCTGATAGCATTGAGACTGTCATGGCTGCTCAGTGGTATGATGGGAATATTTCGATCCCTGGTTGTGACAAAAATGTAATGCCCCTCTATCTTGCTCTGGCTGATTCAATTTTTTGCTATTCGTTTTACTTTCTTTTTGTGTTTTTGTCATTCAGACTAAAAATTGAGCCTTTTTGGAGGAATGTTGAATGTTATGTGTGTCTGTGTGATGGCATTGCTCATTTTGGTAAAAGATTACATTTTTTTATCAACAACAAGTGAGCTTTTTAAATGTTTTGGGGTGTATTTCTGCATCTGTATTTAATTGTTCATAAACGAGCATTTGTAGCTTTTGACTGTCACATTCTTAGCCATGTGGCTCTCAAAGAAAGAAGAAGGTCTTGTACTGAATGTAGTGCATGGAACATTTTCTCACCTATAAAAATAGGCCAGTTAATTGCAGGAAATGCAATGGGAAGAGTTAAACTTTGATAGAGTTTTTTTTGGTGAGTTTGACAACTGTGAAAAAAAGGATTTTCAGGCTTCAACTTGGATGTTAAAACATGAGGACGAGCAATATCCTTGCTGTTGCTTCCCTTATGAATTTAAGTTTATACACACAAGTATTCTTACCTTGAGACATGAAGGAGAAGGGGCCATCCATGGAAATTTTGTGCATTGCTATTTCACATTAAATTGTTTCAAATTGCCGTATTCTGCAATTCAATTTGTCTTAAGGTATTATTGTAACATGACAATAATAACATCTACAATATCAAAAGTATTCTTGTTTGCTGTACATAGAAGCATATGGCCATGTAAACCTTAGTATTTCCTGTTATATAATAAAATGAGAATTCTAGGATGACGGCTTTTGATGAAGACTTATGAAAGGAATAGAGAATTTACATGATATTAATGGATATTTAACTTTACTAAATAATTGAAAATTTGTATTTAGTGGATAGAGCAGTGCAGCCTTCATGAGGATGCATTATTGACAAAGCCACAGCTCATTCATGATAGTTTATTTCATTTCTTTCTCTCTCTATCATGTCTCCTTCTCTATTAGTGGTGGAATGGGCGCTGCATTATACTGCTAGCCCTATGCCAGTAAAGACAACCCCAACCACCCATGAAAAATCAGAGAGTTTATTTCATTTCTTTCTCTCTCTATCATGTCTCCTAATCGCACGTATACTCATTTTGGCTTAAATTTGTTATCTTCTTATTAGGTTCAACCTGTCTTTTGAAGAAAATGAAGATGAATATGAAGATTCAGAGGTAGATTCGGATGAAGTACACTGGCCTCGGTTTTCTGAGATAAAGAAAGTGTCTGGTTTCCTGGGCAAAGAACTTGCAGCAAGTGGTTTTACTAGAAAGGGTCAAGAAGACTTTGAACGGGTATAAGTTATTATCTGCACTTGGGAGTAGGATAGAATTTTTGTGATATCTACTATTTTTGTTCTTTCATACCAACTAATGTCCAGTGTAACCTAATTGACATGTTTTTGTCATGCAACCAAGAGAAATCATATCGGTCTTTTGATTTACAATCTAGCTTTTGACCTTTTTATATCACATTTTAATATTCAAGTGTATGGATTCAAAATTTTATAATGAAATTATCAATTTTTATGCAATACCAAAATTTGCGCAGAATGACACATTTTAATTTTGCGAGTTAATTTACATATATTGTTGTATATATAAATTTAAAAAAAAAAAAAAGAGGGTGAATACGGCAACGTTTTATAAACGTTGCAAAAAGGGGACTTTTGGCAACGTTTTAAAAACGTTGCAAAAAGGGGCTTTTGGCAACATTTTAAAAACGTTGCCAAAAGTCCCCTTTTTGCAACGTTTTTAAAAACGTTGCCAAAAGTCTCACACTCTACAGCAACACTGAGATTTGCGACATATGGAAAAACGTTGCAAAAGGTTTTCAGCAACGTTTTTTGAACGTTGCAAAAGGCCTTTTTTCTTGTAGTGTGTGTGTGTTTTGTTGGAGAGAGAAATTCTCATTTGAGTAAATAAAATATTAGATAGTGATAGGCGGAGTAAAGACACTCATGTGACAAACTTGCATGGAGTTATATCTCAAAGGACAAGACTTGTAGGAAGTTGTTGGCGAAAGTGACTTATCAGAGCATGGTTTATAAAGCTTTGAAAGTCTTCATAGTCATGCATTGATATATCTTGCATATTCAGTGTGTATAGTCACATGCCGTGGTGGCGAAAATCACAGGCTCTCAAGGTCGAATATATGGAATAAAAAATGGTAGAAAATATTTTTTTAACAGATCTAGAGATGACTTGTATGTAAGTATGGTAGTTGCAATGACCCGATGGTTGGAAATGTTATTAGTTGTTGGGTTGGATTTATGTTGTATGTACATATTAAGAGTTGAACAAATTTTAATGATTTTGCAGGTTATTTGTGTATAGGCATTCGAAGTGATAGGTGGTACAACTACTTAATTATCAAATTATATGTAAAATTACTTAATTTCTTTATGTATACATAGAAAAATCTTAGTTATAGCTTGCACAATAAATACATGGAAATGATATAATGTATAATTGGTGACAATTAATTAGTAAGGAATTTTAATTATCTTGGGAGGCCAAATATAAGTCATGATGGTGATCACTTATATGAGATGATGATATAAATCATGAAAGTGTATACTTGGGCTATATGATGTGAATTGTGGAAGATAAAATGATGATTTGTTGATTGATAGATAATAATATGTTATTGTATACCTTAGGCATTAGGAAATTAACATGTAGGTGATTCCAAGTCTTTTATTATTTATTTGATTATAAAGAATGTGATAAAAATATGGATAGGCTTCACAAGAATTACTTATTGCAGGATAAATTGTAGTTAAAGGAAGGCAATTATTGGATAGGTACAATTATATAAATTGGGGAAAAAGATATGAATGAAGTGAGTCGAAGAAATACATATTGATTGCCATTCTTGTAATACAGTAAGGGGAACATGCATTGATGTATAAAGAAAATGAAAATAGTGATTAGCATATCATCTTCCACATATATGCATATATTGTTTGAGGAATGAAATGGGGCTATGTAAATTATAAAAGAAGAAAAGAAGAAAAGAGTAAAGAACAGTAGAGTTGGAATTGATGGAGATTGAGAAAATAGAATATAAAATCTTGGTGGTATACTGATGTGTGAAAGGTTCACATGATAAAAATGAAGGTTATTATTTTGTGATGTTAAGAAAAATTGATATAATTGCATGTTTTATGTCCTACGACATGACGATAAATGACAAGGTTACATGATCATAACATGATATGGTAAATTACAAGAAAATGAATCTTATGGTTGTCTTATAGCAAAAAAATGCGACGATATATTTGGGTTATTTAATTATTAATTTTGTCAAGGCAATTTGTTGATTATTATGTTATATAACATACAATTTGGAAGCTTTGAGCTAAATTTTGAAGTTAAAGATGAATTTAATGAAATTTTAGTGATGTAAATTTTGGATTATTTTCAATTGTATTTTTGGGATTTCATGAATAAAGTATTCCATTCTTATCGAGATCTATTCACTATGGAATATACAGATGATATGTTGGATAGTTTAAGTCTAAGGTGATTATCAAATGTAAACTTTACTCAATTATGGAATGGTTCTTTTGGTTACATTATCTTAATTAAAGGTCTCTATTTAATATACAAGAAAGCTTATGCATTGGTAATAAGTTAATGGTCTCTTTATGGAATGTATGTGTAGAATTATCATTGAGTAAATGTTATTATTGTTTCTTTATAGAAAGAAAGAAAGAGCTCAAAAATAAAAATGTATGGGTTAGAATGTAAATGTTGTGTTATCAAGAACTTGGCACTGATTAAATTTTGAGGAAATGTTTACTCTTGTATCTAAAGCTGATGAGGGTTTGATTTATGATAATGAATTATTTTTGGGTTTAGAAAGTGTTTAGAAGTGAAATGACTAATTATGGATTCTAATGTAGATTGTTGAAAAGGCATGATTAAAACATGATTTGGAGTTGGTTATTTTGGGATTGAATTTAGGAAATGTGGTGTTATCACATTGCGAGAAATTGATACTTATCGATCATCGTAGTTTAAGGTATATTTTTATTTGAAATGGTTGAAATTGAAATTGTTTATATATTATCATTGTACCATATAGAATTAAAGAAAAGAACATTATATTGAGCTATCTCAATTGTTATTGGGGATAATTAGAACTTTAGAAAATCATGAATAATTGAATTTTTACAGATATTGTCAATTAAGAAATGGATTAGTTACCCTGAAATATATTTCATTTTGGGGTTCCAAGTACATAGAATGGAGATAAAATGTTATTTTGATCATTATTGAGAGATCAATAAAGGTTACAAAATTCTTTTCAAATGATACAATTGGTTCATAAGATAGATTTATGAATATGTAGATAAGATTGTTATTATTGTGGTGGAGTTTGAGTAAAAAAAAAATTTTGGGGTTTCTACAAGAAAAAGATTAACAATTTAAAACAAAAGTAATGATTATGCATGCACCAACAAATCCAAATTCATTACTCTTGCACAACAATCACCATTATCTCAACTCGTCAACTTTTACACACAGCACATTCAGGTAATAATTACACCTAGACATGCACACACACACAATACATATATTGCATGCAGACACACACATAATAATAATAATAATAATAATAATAATAATAATAATAATAATAATAATATACACTATACCAAAAAAGGTCTTTTACAGCGTTTTAGCGTCTGTTACGAAGGCCGGTGTTGCCGTTGAAGAAAAACTTTTTGCAACGTTTTTTAAACATTACAAAAGGTCTTTTGCGGCGTTTTTCGAACGTTGCGAAAGACGTTGCAAAAGACTTTTTGCAGCTTCTTGAATTTCTTTGAATTTGAAGAAGAATTTGATCTTCTCTTCCACCGGCTTTGAATTTCTTCTGCACTTGAGAAATTTTCTGTAGCTTTTCACTTCCGTATTTTCATGGACCTTTGGTCCTACTTATAGAAAAAAATGGTAACCACCCATGATTTATTTTTTGATTTAATTTAATTTAATTTATTGAATTTTAAAAGTAGGATGGACCTTTTTATGGACTTATTTTATATGGGCTTTAATAGACATTAGTTTTAATGGACTTAGGTGAGCTAATAATTTGAAATCGACCCAATCCATTAATTAATAATTTTTTAATCTCTACAAATGCCACCTCAATATTTATTTATTTATTATGAAAATAAATAAATTGATAAATCTTGATTTTGATTTTCGAAATTTGATTTGAAATTTAAACACTCATTAGTAAATACATACTAAATGGAATGTTACAATTTTGATTTAGGATAGAGCGTTATCCTTGAAGTTTGAAAACAAAAGACTTTATTTGATTTCGAACAACTCCAATCAATTTAAGATAAATAAAGCAATTTAAAATTGAAATATATTTAGAGTTTTATTTAAAGTTGGACTCTTTATCTTTGTAAGCAAAGAAGTTTTATCCAAATTAAAAGTCTTGAAAGAAGACTCCTAATTGAAGTAAACAAACTTGATTCTTTTGATTAAATAAATCATTATTATAACCTGGATTGAGAGCAGGAGGAATACGAAGTCCATTGGAATTTGAATTGATTGTACCGCCATCACTTTTAAGAAGAAATCAAGTGAAGAAAGACTTTTCAAGGTGCATTTAATTCTTGCTTGTTGAGTTTTTTTTTACTGTGGTATGTCATATTTTTGTACTGTTCAACTGTAGCCTTTCAATTGGGATATGACTTTTTAAAACTTTATTTTTACTGTGGCCGACAGTTAAAACAACTGTTCCTACCTGCTGCAAAAATCAAAACCAATTCTTAACTGGTTTCTGCGCAACCAATTCTCAATTGGTTTCTGGCTTAATTGGTTTCTGCGCAACTAATTCTCAATTGGTTTCTGGCAGAAACCAATTAAGAATTGGTTTTGGTTTCTGCAATTGGTTTGGTAGAAACCTATTTTTTTTTATCATTATTATTATTATTATTTAGTTTTTTACACGTAACTTTCATTTTCTTTCCTTCTTTTCTTTCTGTTTTTGTTTCTTTTTTTTTTTAATTTTCAATTTCCTTTTTGTCTTTTTCTGTTATTATATTATTTATTTTTTTGGGCTGATTATTGTTATGATTATTTTAGCATGGTTGTTTTAACAAAATTGAAATTGACTTTCTTCATTTTTCTTTTCAGGGACGCAACTTTTAGAGCCATTCAAGAATTTTGAGGTTTGAGATTTCTTTAGTGTAAAAGTTAGATTTTCGTACTGCAGTTATTTTATGAGTTCAGAAAATATTTTCTTATGAACAGACTTCAAATTGCAAACATTTTCGTACACATTGGAGACTGAAGACTGTTATCTTTTACCATCCAAGGCACTTTGTGTTGTGGACCAAGGACCGACTCCTTTTACTGTCCAAGGCACTTCGTGTTGTGGACCAATGACAAACTCCTTTTACTGTCCAAGACACTTTGTGTTGAGAACCAAGGATCGATTCCTTTTACTGTCCAAGGCACTTTGTGTTTGGGACCAAGAACCGACTCCTTTGACTGTCCAAGACACTTTGTGTTGGGGACCAAGGACCGTGAGATCCGTGAGATAAGCGAACTTTCTATCATGGGCCATTACTATGAAGTAGTCCCGAGCCTTTCAGAGTTGACGGACCACCTTCCCAAGTCTTGTATGTACATCTTTAATGTTTTCTCATTGATTGCCAATGCAACTGAATCTGATTGCGTCAGTTATTAAGAATGGATTAATTTTTGGTTTCGGGAGAATAATTGTGCCCAGAATCCTCGACAACACAAAAATTATAAGAATGTTATGAATTTAAATCCACTCAAGAGGCGTCATTAAAAACTTCAAAGAAAATCCGGAGGCCCGTAGTAATAGACAAGCCGAGAGACACTCCCCGCAGGGATCAGAGTCATTGGAGTGACCTACCGATATCTTTGTCTATGGAAGAAGAAGAGGAACTAGAAATAGCAGCTTATCTCTCCCTATGGCTTTGTCGTTTCGTTCTTCTGTCTGGGGATGAATATATAAGAGTTGGGACTTTTAAAGCATCTTCTAGGATGGCGGGCGGGTACACTTACAGCTTAGTTCCTTCTGTATTAGCAAGCATTTATAGAGGACTTACACGAACATCAAACCATCAGTCAAACCCGAACCTTTGCTCAATTTTACATTCATTTCCTGGACATTTTCTTTATGCTTGGGCTGCAACTTATTTCGTTCAAAGTATTTATGCTCATGTGGACAAGAGTTACTCTCGTCCTGTAATCCGAAGATACGCTGGCACTTTGAATGCTTTCCAATCTTGGGAGAAATTTTTTTTTGATTGTCGAGACCTTATTCGTGGAATGATGGACGTCAACTGATCGCCACCAAAGGGGGTGAAAAAAATAATATTTCCTTACTCCACTAAAAATGTCGTTCAAGTAGTACAATGCAAGTAAGGGTCATTACCCGCAGAGGATTGGTTCAACTATGTTAATTGCACAAAATAAAATAAACGGCGAAAGCATATAAATGGGGAGGGGTTTGATTTGGATAAACAAAGAATACAACAAATTAAAAATGGAAATGGCGAAATACTTGAAATGCAATAAAAATTAAATAACGAAAGTGAAAGGTCAACGGAAGAGAGAGCGTGATCGGGGGATAATTCTTTACCGCGAGAATGATTTTCCAATCCAATTTTACAAAAGATTTTCGTTCAAATGATTAACAACAATTCGAGAATAATCATATGCTCGATTACCTCAAACTCTCCTTAGATTATAGTTGATAAAATAAGCTCTTTACCCAACCCTAATCATCAAACAACCTAGGATAAGATCGCTAGATTAAATTTAACGAAAGCATTTAAACAAGAGAGTCGAATTGAGTTAAGTACAAACACACAAGCTCGGTTTGTAAACTTAAGCGATAATCCACCTACATTTAATAGAAAATTCCACATAATCCATCAAAATATAGTTGCTACTAGGGTTTGGTCAAATTAGCAATTACGGACTAAAAATCCCAAATTAGCAAATATCGAAACAACCCAATCATCTAGTAGCGCTCCTAAACAATCGAGAAGAACAATATAAACAATAAACTCAATGGATTCATCAAATTAATCACAAGAACTATAAAGCACAAAACTATTGGAATCTCATTCAAGGGTTAGAAAATACCCCAAATCACATCTAGGTTTAGTTATTCATAATGTGCTTACAAATAACCATTGAAATCTTAAAATACATGGAAACTATAAAGATTAAGGAAGAGAGAAAGCTTATTGATGAGAAGAACAAAAGATTGAGTCTTCAATGTCCAAGGAACTTCCTCTTCTTCTTCTTCAAAGTGCCAAAATCGTCTAACTCCAAACCAGATTTTTCCTCCCCTTCTTTTTTCGATTTTTCCCCAAAAACTTCTCCTAGAAATGGTCCCAAGATGTCCTATTTATAGTGTATTAAGGGTAGGAGGCGGGTTGGAGTCGAAAACGGGTTGAAAAATGGTCAAAAAACGCGTTTTTGCGCTACCCGGGAAGGTTGGGCGCCGTGGCACCCGGCATTCTGAAATTTTATGTTTTATGAGCGCCGTGGCGTGGGTCAATCTGAAAATTTATCATGTTTTATGTTTTTGAGTACCACGGCGCCCATCTTGGACGCCATGGCGCATGGCTTGCTGAAACACTGATTTGCACACCATTTTTCACCACTTTCAAGCCCCAATTCAATCACCATTTCTTCATGGTTTAGATCGTCAAATCTTGGAATATTTTGTCTTTAATTCTTTTGGCTCAATTCTTGCTCAAAATCCCTCATAATCTTCAATCAACTCGATTTTCACCTAAAGAACAAAAGTAACAAAATAAGTTAAAACTAACATATGAAAACTAACAACTATATAAGTTTAACGGCCTAAATGAGTGCGAAATCCGCACTTATCACACCCCCAAACTTAAATCTTTGTTAGTCCTCGAACAAAACCAAACAAACACGCACGTAAAAACACAAATTAAGACCACACGATAATATAATAACAACGAACACACAAGAAAGATAGTTTGCCAATTTACTCCAAACATCGCATCAAACATAACTTATGAAATGTTTACAAAAATGCTACCGCACAACTTAAAACTCATTCCAAGCTCGGCTCGTGTGTGTGTGTTGTCAACCAATTCATCGCCATACACAAGTTGATGGAATCCCGACCCTCAAAATGTCAAATTTTCCTTTCTCGCTCGTGGGAAACACACTCCCCAAACTTGTTATTTTCACTCTCGCCCAAGGTGCCACACTCAAGGTTGTTCCCAAATCATACAATCTTTTTCCGCTCAAGTTTGGTTGGGTTGAACTGGTAAAATTAACCATCTAGTCATGCAATAATTTCCTCAAAACACATGAGTGCTAAAACCACGATTTCCATTAGGCGTATTATGCTCAACCATCAACCTCACAACAACAACATCGAATTCTTATTCCATTTTTTTTTCCAATGTAGGTAGTTCACGCACTAGTCCCTAAGGGTAGCCTTCTTCATTGGTAGATTGTCTCCCACACATTGTGATGCATAGGGCCAGATTACTCAACGCTGACTCACACTCCTTAAGGTAGACAACTTTTTCCTACAGAATTTTTTTTTTAAGCACAAAACTAACAACAACCATTCCAATGAGGTTCAATAGCACCCGACAAAATTCATCATAAGAGCAAGGAATTAACACACTTCTAAATGATCTCCTTTACCGGCTCAACCACCAACCAAACTTATACTTTCATGGGTAGTTATTTAAGGAATTTTTATCAATATGGTCATCTAAGTTCCAATCAACCTCAAGTGCCACCAACAAGTGCTTGCAATGAATCATGTGACACAAGTGTTCAAAAGTGAGTCCAACATGGAACAAAAGTGAGTCCAACATGGAATGAGTTGATGAAACAAAACAACAAATAGCATCATGTTCACACTTCATAAATCTGTGTAATGCAACAACTCGAAAGCAAAGCCGGCAAGGCTATCGAACTTCACAAACAAGCATAAAAACACAACTATATAACCCGAAAATTGAGTATTGGCGAAAAATTTAGAGACAATTTTAGTGAACTCCAATATAGCATATAGCACACAATTTTAGCACAATTAGCACAAAGCACAAGCAAGCAACCACACCCCCAAACTTAAACTGTACATTGTCCTCAATGTAAAAGCAATAAAAATAAAGAGCAAGAGGAACAAGTACTCCCCTAAAATTTTTTTTGACGGCGATGGTTGTGCGAATGATTGTGGCTCCTTGGCGTTCCTTAATACTCAAAGCTATAGTTCGACGCTAGAAAATCTGTCACATGGGGCAAACAAAAATAATCAATATCAAAAAGATGTGATCACAAAAAATGTCAAAAAGAATAACAATGGGTTGCCTCCCATCCAGCGCTTCTTTATAGTCTTTAGCTAGACTTTTCCTCTTCACGATTTTTCAATTGGATCTTCTAGTTGCAATTCCTCCATGTCTTGCGGTGTGAATGGTTCAAAATATGGCTTCAACCGATGCCCATTCACCTTAAACTCTTTCTCAGTTTGGAGGCTTTTGATTTCAACTGCGCCATGAGGAAATATATTAGTAACAACAAAGGGACCAACCCATCTAGAACGAAGTTTACCTGGAAAAAACTTAAGGCGTGAATGGAAGAGGAGAACTTTTTGCCCAACAACAAAGTTCTTCCTTGAAATCATTTTATCATGGTATGCCTTAGTCTTTTCCTTGTAGATCCTCGAGCTCTCATAAGCATCGTTCCGAATCTCCTCGAGTTCATTAAGTTGAAGTTTTCGTTGATCCCCCGCGCCTCCAAGATCCATGTTCACTTGCTTGATTGCCCAAAATGCCTTGTGCTCAAGTTCAACCAGTAGGTGGCAAGGCTTTCCATAAACCAACCGAAAAGGAGACATCCCGATCGGTGTTTTGTATGCCGTTCTATAAGCCCAAAGTGCATCGTTGAGGCGGAGACTCCAATCTTTTCTATTCGGATTCACGGTTTTCTCAAGAATGGATTTGATCTCCCTATTTGACACTTCCACTTGCCCACTTGTTTGCGGATGGTAGGATGTTGATACTTTATGTGTAACGTTGTATTTCTTAAGCAAGGCCGAAAAAGAGTGGTTGCAAAAATGAAGTTCCCCATCACTAATAATAGCTTGAGGTGTTCCAAACCTTGCAAAAATGTTAGACTTGACAAAATCTACAACCACTTTAGAATCGTTAGTTCGAGTGGCCTTTGCTTCCACCCATTTTGACACATAATCCACGGCAAGAATGATAAAAAGATTACCATATGATGAAGGGAAGGGTCCCATAAAATCAATGCCCCAAACATTAAAAATTTCAACAATAAGTATAGGAGTTTGTGGCATTTGATTTCGGGCACCCAACGTACCAACCCTTTGACATCTATCGCATGTTTTACAAAAATTGAATGCATCCTTAAAAAGGGTGGGCCAATAGAACCCACTCTCAAGTACCTTGAGGGCCGTCATTTTGGCACCAAAATGTCCGCCACATGCATAGGAATGACAAAATGAAAGAATAGAGTGAAACTCATTTTCGGGTACGCACCTTCTTATCAATTGATCCGGGCAATGCTTCCACAAATACGGTTCGTCCCACACAAAGTGTTTGGCATTTTTCTTGAGTTTATGCCTTTGAGCATCGGTTAAATCACTTGGAATCTTCTTGGTGACTAAGTAATTGACGATGTCGGCATACCAAGGATGTGTGTCTAAGACTTGGAACAATTGTTCATCGGGGAAGCTTTCTTGCAATGGTAGTGTCTCTTTTTCATGGATAAGACGACTGAGATGGTCGGCTACAGAATTTTCACTCCCTTTCTTGTCTTTGATTTCTAGGTCGAACTCTTGCAAGAGGAGTATCCATCGAATGAGCCTCGGCTTTGCATCTTTCTTGGTGAGCAAGTACCTAAGAGCTGCATGATCAGAAAAGACAGTTACTTTAGTGCCAATAAGATATGAGCGAAATTTTTCTAAGGCAAAAATAACTGCTAGAAGCTCTTTTTCGGTGGTAAAGTAATTGAGTTGGGCGTCATTCAAAGTTCTCGATGCATAATAGACAACATGTGGTGTCCTCCCATCTCGTTGTCCTAAAACCGCCCCCAAAGCAAAATCACTTGCGTCGCACATCAACTCGAATGGTTTACTCCAATTTGGTGGTTGGATGATAGGTGCCGACGTCAAGAGTTCCTTCAAACTTTCAAATGCCTTCTTGCAATCTTCATCAAAGTGAAATGGTACCTCTTTTTGCAATAGTCTGCATAATGGTCTAGCACACTTTGAGAAATCCTTGATAAACCTTCGATAAAATCCTGCATGACCAAGAAATGATCGAATCTCCCTTACGCTAGTTGGAGGGGTTAGAGAACGAATTAAATCAATTTTTGATTTATCTACTTCTATCCCCTTAGATGAAATGACATGACCTAGTACTATCCCTTGATCGACCATAAAATGACATTTTTCCCAATTAAGTACTAGGTTAGCATCCATACATCTTTTAAGCAGAAGTGTGAGATTTTGCAAGCAATTATCAAAGGTATTACCTTACACACTAAAATCATCCATAAACACTTCAATAATGCTTTCAATATAATCAGAAAATATACTTATCATGCATCGTTGAAATGTCGCCGGAGCATTGCAAAGGCCAAAGGGCATGCGACGATAGGCAAATGTACCAAATGGACAAGTGAATGTTGTTTTCTCTTGATCCTCCGGAGCAATTACAATTTTGTTATAACCTGAATAACCATCAAGAAAACAATAGTGAGAATGGCCCGCCAATCTTTCCAACATTTGATCAATAAAGGGTAAGGGGAAAATGGTCTTTTCGGGTTGCACAATTTAGCTTCCTATAGTCAATACAAACCCTCCAACCCGTTTGGACCCGGGTTGGTACAAGCTCATTCTCCTCATTAGCTACCACCGTGATTCCGGACTTCTTTGGAACCACTTGAACCGGACTTACCCACTTGCTATCGGAGATAGGAAAAATTATACCAACATCTAGCAATTTTAGAATTTCCTTCTTTACCACTTCCATCATAGGGGGATTCAAGCGGCGTTGAGGTTCCCTTGAAGTCTTTGCTCCATCCTCTAGCAATATCCGGTGCATGCACATGGATGGGCTTATCCCCTTGATGTCGTCTATTGTCCAACCAATAGCCAACTTGTGCTCTTTGAGTATCCGGATGAGTTTTTCTTCTTGGAGCCTTGTGAGGTTCTTAGCAATGATTACCGGCAAGGTCTCCCTTTCTCCCAAGTAGACATACTTTAAATGCTCGGGGAGAGGCTTGAGTTCCAAAGCGGGGGCCTGCATCACCGAAGGTAGAATTTTTTCTTCAGAAATTGGAAGAGTAATATAAGAAAGATCATACCTCGATGGGATACTTGGAAGGGTTTCAAGCGATGCCACCATCTCAACAATATTTTCACAAACTTGTAAATTGTTACTCAATTTAGTGAGATCATCTACATCAATGCTTTTAATCAAAGTGGTATTCAATGCATCTTCACTTGATAAGTCAAAAAGTTTTTGCACTAAAGGATCCACCATATCAATGGAAAAGCAAGTATGAATGTCACTAGGATACCTCATCGCTTCAAAGATATTGAAGAGGATAATCTCACCATCAAACTCCATTGTTAAAGTACCGTCATGTACATCAATCTTCGTCCTTGCCGTCCTCATAAATGGCCTCCCCAAGAGTAAAGGTGGCGACAAAGATGTCGACTCATCTTGCATGTCAAGCACATAAAAATCCACCGGAAAAATCAATTGATTAACCTATACCAAAATATCTTCCAAAACACCCTTTGGAAAAGCGTTAGATCTATCCGCAAGTTGAATTATAACACCGGTTTCCTTGAGTGTACCTAGATTTAGTGAAGCATAAATAGAATATGGCATGACATTTATGGATGCTCCCAAATCTAGCATGGCTTTTTCAACCCTAGTGTTACCAATTATGCATGGGCTGGTAAAACTTCCCGGATCTTTACATTTAGGTGGGAGTTTTCTTTGCAAAACGGCCGAGACATTTTCTACTACACTTACCACTTCATTTCCTTTTAGCTTACGTTTATTAGTGCACAATTCTTTGAGAAATTTAGCGTAACGTGACACTTGATAAATAGCATCTAAAAGTGGTATGTTTACTTGCACCTTACGAAAAGTCTCTAGGATTTCTTTCTCATGTTCCTCTTTCTTAGATTTAGCAAATCTATTAGGAAATGGGGGAACGGGAATATAAGTGGAAAGTTTAGGAGTTACCTTGCATTTCGAGGTTGGAGGAGCATTTTCCACTTTTTCAATTGATGAGTCCTCCTCTTCCTTTTGCTTTGGCTCCTCAACATGAATCTTCCTTTCCCTTAGTGCTTCCTCTAAAAATTTTCCACTTCTAAGGGTTACGGCGTTGGCATTTTCTCTCGGGTTGATAGATTGAGAGGGGAGCTTTCCCGATCCTTGAGCTTCCAACTTACTCATAGAACTAGCCAATTGACTCATTTGTGTCTCCAAGCTTTTTATTGAGGTTTTAGTCTCTTGTTGGAATTGTATAGAGCTTGATGCAAGAGATTTAACCATGTCTTCGAGAGACATACTTGAACTTGGAGGTGGTGCTTGTTGGCGATGTTGAAATTGTTGTTGTTACCTTTGTTGGTTGAATCCCGGGGGAGGATTAAATTGAGCTTGTGGAGCTATGAAGTGATTTCCTCCATAGCTAAGATTAGGATGATCTCTCAACCCGGGATTATATGTGTTTGAATAAGGGTCATACCTTTGCCTTTGTTGAATTGGGAATCCCCCAATGGCATTCGCTTGTTCCGCGGTCCCTTCTTGTAGTGTCGGGCATGTATCGGTATGGTGACCCGAACTAGAACAAATCCCACACATATTAACTTGTTGCATTGACCCACGTGCCATTTGTTGCACAAGAGAAGTAAGATCGGATAATTGCCTTTCAATTTGAGAAGTAGCACCCACTTCATTTACTTGTTTAACCGGCACATCCATTCTACTCCCAAATTATTGAGAGTTAGCGGCCATGTTTGCTATCAACTCTCTAGCAACCGCCGGCGTTTTATCCATTAAAGCCCCACCACTCGCCGCATCAATCATACTTCTTTCCATCGAAAGCAAGCCTTCATAAAAATATTGCAAAAGAAGTTGCTCACTTATTTGGTGGTTTGGGCAACTAGCACAAAGCCTCTTGAACCTTTCCCAAAATTCATACAAATTTTTCCCTTGTGATTGCCTAATGCTACATATCTCCTTCCTAATATTTGTAGCCTTTGAAGCTGGAAAATACCTCTATAAGAAGAGTTTTTGCATCTCATTCCATGTGGTGATGACTCCGGAAGGTAGATAATAGAGCCATTCCTTAGCGGTGTCGGCAAGAGAAAAAGGGAATGCTCGCAATTTAACTTGGTCTTCCGATACTCCCGTTGGTTTCATGCTTGAGCAAACCACATGGAATTCTTTCAAGTGTTTGTTGGGATCTTCTCCGACAAATCCATGGAAAGTGGGGAGAAGATGGATCATCCCGGATTTAAGCTCAAATCCCCCTTCTATTGGAGGATATTGGATGCATAAGGGTTGTTGAACAAAAGTTGGAGCGGCAAGTTCCTTTAGTGTTCGGTTTGCATCCGCCATCTCGGGCTCAATATGATCGGATTCACTAGACGAATCAATACCCAAATTCCTTAGAAGTTCGGTTGGAGAGTCCTCTTCTTCACTTCTTGAAGTGTCGACCTCTTTTCTTGATCTTAGATTGTAATGTGATGCTTGGTTTTTGCTCATTCACAACCTAAAGAACAAGGAAAGTAAAAATAAGAAAGAAACAACAAAAAGAAAAATAAAAGCAATTAATTAGTTGATAAACAATCCCCGGCGACACGGCGCCAAAATTTGATCGCCACCAAAGGGGGCGACAAAAATAATATTTCCTTACTCCACTAAAAATGTCGTTCAAGTAGTACAATGCAAGTAAGGGTCATTACCCGCAGAGGATTGGTTCGACTATGTTAATTGCACAAAATAAAATAAACGGCGAAAGCATATAAATGGGGGGGGGGGGTTTGATTTGGATAAACAAAGAATACAACAAATTAAAAATGGAAATGGCGAAATACTTGAAATGCAATAAAAATTAAATAACGAAGGTGAAAGGTCAACGGAAGAGAGAGCGTGATCGGAGGATAATTCTTTACCGCGAGAATGATTTTCCAATCCAATTTTACAAAAGATTTTCGTTCAAATGATTAACAACAATTCGAGAATAATCATAAGCTCGATTACCTCAAACTCTCCTTAGATTATAGTTGATAAAATAAGCTCTTTACCTAACCCTAATCATCAAACAACCTAGGATAAGATCGCTAGATTAAATTTAACGAAAGCATTTAAACAAGAGAGTCGAATTAAATTAAGTACAAACACACAAGCTCGGTTTGTTAATTTAAGCGATAATCCACCTACATTTAATAGAAAATTCCACATAATCCATCAAAATATAGTTGCTACTAGGGTTTGGCCAAATTAGCAATTACGGACTAAAAATCCCAAATTAGCAAATATCGAAACAACCCAATCATCTAGTAGCGCTCCTAAACAATCGAGAAGAACAATATAACCAATAAACTCAATGGATTCATCACATTAATCACAAGAACTATAAAGCACAAAACTATTGGAATCTCATTCAAGGGTTAGAAAATACCCCCAATCACATCTAGGTTTAGTTATTCATAATGTGCTTACAAATAACCATTGAAATCTTACAATACATGGAAACTATAAAGATTAAGGAAGAGAGAAAGCTTATTGATGAGAAGAACAAAAGATTGAGTCTTCAATGTCCAAGGAACTTCCTCTTCTTCTTCTTCAAAGTGCCAAAATCGTCTAACTCCAAACCAGATTTTTCCTCCCCTTCTTTTTTAGATTTTTCCCCAAAAACTTCCCCTAGAAATGGTCCCAAGATGTCCTATTTATAGTGTATTAAGGGTAGGAGGCGGGTTGGAGTCGAAAACGGGTTGAAAAATGGTCAAAAAACACGTTTTTGCGATACCCGGGAAGGTTGGGCGAGAGAAATAGTCCGCAACTATAAAAACCAAAGAAGGTGAGATGGGGTCGCCGTGTCTAAGCCCACGCGAGGATGGAAAGAAACCACATGGACGACCATTCAGAAGCATTGAGAATTGACACTCCGAAATACACCGTCTGATTCTGTCAATCCACAACCGATCAAATCCAAACGCCTCCAGTATAGAATAAATGAATCCCTAATCCATGCGATCGTATGCCTTAACCATGTCAAGTTTCAGCATAGCATTCCCCCCTCGCACTTTATCATCCAAAGTGTAGAGGAGCTCCTGAGTCAATAACACATTATCCCCAATAAGACGCCCGGGAATAAAACCACTTTGCTGAGGAGAGATAATACGGGGCAGCAGTGAACTCAATCTGTTGTTCAACAGCTTAGTGATGAGCTTATTGAACACCGTACAAAGGCTGATAGGTCTAAAATCCGTCCACCGACAAGCATTTTCCTTCTTCGGGAGCAGAACAATGGAGGTAGCAGCAAAACCACGAGGCAGATGGCCACCCTCAAAGAAATCAACGACCGAACTGTAAATATCCTACTGTATGATATCCCAACAATGCTGGAAGAATAGTGACGAGAATCCATTTGGGCCTACGACACTATCAGCGTCAATGCTGAAGACCACCTTCCGCACCTCATGAATCAAAGAGGGGCGGTTGAGTACTATATTATCTCCCTCCGTCAGTAGCCTGTATGATGTCTAGGCGGATGGGATCCAGGGACTGGGTGGGAGCAGATAACAAGTCCTAAAAAAAAGATATAACCGTCCTCTGAATGTCATCAGTAGATGAAAGGACCTCTCCTGCCTGAGTCCTGATAGTTCTGAGACGAGATCTAGTCAAACGTCCTTGAACCATCGCATGAAAATATCGGCTGTTGTGGTCTCCCTCACACACCAAACGTGAACCAGCCTTCTACTTCCAGAATCTCTCCTCAATAGATAAGGCCCGGTTCAAATCAGCTTGTGCCCGATGCAATAAGGCACGACACTCCGGTGTAGGGTCACTCTCAAAATCAACCTCTGCCTTGTCGATCCTCTCCTCAGCGTCCCTCACCCGCTGGAAAATATCAGCGAATACCTGTCGATTCCACCAACGCAGACCTTGTTTTAGCCTGAATAACTTCTCCCAGAGAGCAGCCATCCCCGTAAGATGAGTAGGAAGTGACCACTTCTGACAGACGAAGGCTGAGAAATCATGGTGCTTGGTCCATACGTTAAGGAATCGAAAGGGCCTGGGTCCCAAGTCATCATCAGATGTCCACTGTAGAAGCAAGGGTGAATGATCAGACGAAGTACGGTTCACATGTCTCACAGTAAGCTGTCGACAAAAAGTCGCAGTAGTAGAGTTAATCAAAACCCTATCCAATCTCTTTATGACTCGGCCATTGGTCCAAGTATACTGACTCCCGGAGAAACCAGCATCCTCCAACCCACAATCCAACATCATATCAGAAAAACCAGTGGAACCCCGATCACAGGGGCTGTGACCAGTGCGCTTACCGTCATGAATAATAACATTAAAATCTCCCCCAACTAGCCAAGGATCATCCATATCGAGGGAAATGTGGTGACGTCCCATCCACAGATCCCTCCTTATAGTTGCCCCACATGATGCATATACGGGGGTCAGATAGATGGGTGCGCCAGTCTGGGATCTTCAACTCTAGCGTGAAGGAACTGGGGATGATCGACAATAATAGTAACATTGGTTCCCGCGTTCCAAAAGAACCATATCTTGTTCGACTCATACTGAACTCCAGCATCGAAGTGCAGATAACGATGAATATAATCAAAACTCCGTTCAAGAACAAAGGGCTCCAAAATAGCCAAAAGATATACCTGATGAAACTGAATAAGTTTCCTCAGGCGCCTGCGAGTAGCTACACTAGCTATACCTCTCGCATTCCAAATGATCGTACTCATTGGGATGGGAAATGTGAGGAGGAATCATGTGACAGACTCCTAGTGACCATCCTGCTCGGATGAGGGGTATCAGTAGCCCGTGGATGTTTATTCCGTGTAACTCGAACGAACCCCTCATCCTCTGTCCGCCCAACCATATCAGCCAGATCCTCAGACGAAGACCTACGGAATATACCCTGCTGATGTACCTCTATTTGTGATGTACTCTCTGTGTCTGACAAATGGGAGGAACGCTTGGGACAGGAGTACTACTGCGGCTAGGCATAGGGCCTGGGAGCTGTCTAGCCACTGTACCTGAACCCTCCGAGTTACGTGAACACTGAATCATGACGTGAGCCACTGGATCGATGTGAGCACTAGTTGTGTGAATGGCAATCTGTGAAGGAGGCAAAGATGATGGGGGAATACTGTCTGGGACAACTGACTGAACCACTGTAGGAGCTATTGACTGAATCACTGACTGAACCACTTGATGATTAACTAAACTGGTATCTGGTAGGTTCAGGGTTTAGGGTTTTGGGTTTTAGGGTTTAGGGTTTAGGGTTTTTTTTAGTTGAAGGAGGGCGGTACCTCCGAGGTTTTATTGATTATCCTCACTTGTGGCGGAGGAATACCGTGGTTACATGAGGAAATGAAAAAAAAAAAAAAACAATAAATGAGGAAGTACTACTTCCTTTACATGATAATAATTGTTAAAGAACAACTGTAAAACAGTGAAAAGGGAAGTACTACTTCCCTTACAAAAAGAATTGAAACAATTAAATGACAAAACTCAAAATCAAAATCTAATGCTGGGCAGTCCATGCCTGTCAATCTGTAAGAGTGCCCTAATATGTCGTGGCAGATTTGCTGGTTCAAAAACCTGATATTGTCGATGATCCCAGCCCTCTGTAGCAAGAGCATCTGCAACTTGGTTTCCCTCTCTGTAGATGTGGGAAACTGTGTCTCTGTCGAAGGATATGATGTCTCTAATCTGTCTGAGTATGCCCTGAATAGCCCACGGTCCTCCGCCTCTGGTGATGCAGTGGATGGCTGTAGTAGAGTCGGACTCAATCCAAATACCTGAAAGTCCTAGTCCTCTGGCCAAAAGAATCCCATCAAGTATTGCCCTGAGCTCGGCCTCTAGGATCAAACACGTGCCATACGATGTCGAGTATGCCCTGATGCAATGTCCAGTGTGATCCCTAATGGTGCCTCCACCACTCGCAAAGCCATCCTTGACGCATCCATCAGTGTTGATCTTGTATGATCCCACTTGTGGAGTGCGCCAGAAAACCATGACAGGAGGTGGTGGGGAAGGAGTAGTAATAGAAATACCAAAGAGAGTGGCGAATGTTAGGTCCCCTCGCCAATGCGCAGCTCTAAAAAGTCCTCCCATATGGAGGAAAGAGATCATGCGGTAGACCCTCCAGATGATACGTCTGGCCACCATGCGGATCCCTCTGTGCTTTGCATCATTCCTCTCGGTCCATAAAAACCAAAATATCAGTAGAGGAATGATAGTGCGAATATGTCCACAGCGAACGTACTGTCCTGAATACCTCCATCTCTGGAACCTCTGCCTGACCCCCTTCCCTGATCTCATAGGTATTTGAAATATGTCCCCAAAGTGCTGCCATACCTGATCAGAGGTGCTGCTGCTAGTGAAAACATGACTGATGGTCTCGATCTCGGAACAACACTGACATCGCGAGGCCAACTGACAGCCAATCCTTCTCTGAATAACCACATCTACTGGAATGAGATCCTGCCATAATCTCCAGCAGAAGAATGAGACAGTGGTAGGCAATGTGGAGCTCCACAATAAGTGGTACGAGTCCTGAAATTGGCGCCCCGAACGAACTAGCTGCCATGCTGATTTGGTAGCAAAGCTACCGTCTGATGTATCCCTCCAAACAATGCGGTCCGGGGTATCAACACATAAAGGTATCACCCCTATCTGTTCCGCCATGTGAGGAGGAAGAGCCTGTAGTAATCGTCCAAAATCCCATCCAGTGTCATCAAAGAAATCTTGCACCCTCGCAGATGTGTGCTGTCTGTGTGGAAAGATGGAGGCTAACGTAGACTCGCCCATCCAACAATCATGCCAGAAGAAAACCTGACCGGCTCCAAGGTGCCAAGCAATGCGGGGCTCAGTGTGTGGTGCAGCTCTTTTCAACCTCTTCCAGGTAGGAGAGGCCGAGTAGGGAACTGCTGCAAGTGATGGATGTGTCCCCGTACAATATTTTCCCAGTAAGAACTGAGCCCAAAGGGAATTCTGCGATCGAAACAACCACCAGAGCTTCATGGAGAAGGTGTCCACCACATCCTGTAATCTCCTGAACCCGAGGCCCCCCTCATCAGTAGGATAGCAAATCTCCTTCCAACTCTTCCAGTGAAGTCGACGTGCCTGATCCTTAGAATCCCATAAGAACCGTGCAAAGATGCTCTCCAACTTTTTCAGTATAGCCTTGGGAGGTCGCATGATCTGAAAAAGATAAAGTGGAAGAGATGATAATACTGATCTCAACAAAGTAATTCGACCCCAGGAGAGAGTAGTCGAGAAGCCCAGCCAGATATCCTGCTCCTGACCCTCGTCACTAGGTCATCATATAGAAAGCTCCTCTTGGCCCCTTTAAACAAGGGGACTCCTAAATAAGTAAACGGTTGCTGCTGATGAGCAAAACTAGTCAAGATTACTAGCCTCCTGATCTGAATATTTGATGCCCGTCTAGGTAGTATAAGACCGCTCTTGTCTCTATTCACCAACTGGCCAGAAACTCCCTCGTAGTGCTCCAAACAGTCGAGGACTCTCTTGATCGACTATTTCTGGCCATTGGCGAATATAATCATGTCGTCAGCAAATGAGAGGTGTGGGACAAGAGTGCTGCCTCCATGCCTATATCGCATACTAGGATATGCCTGAAACCTCTGAGTGAGAAGGCGAGAGAAATAGTCCGCAGCTATAATGAACAAAGAAGGTGAGATGGGGTCGCCCTGTCTGAGCCCACGCGAGGATGGAAAGAAACCACATGGACGACCATTCAGAAGCACTGAGAATTGACACTCCGAAATACACCGTCTGATTCTGTCAATCCACAACCGATCAAATCCAAACGCCTCCAGTATAGAATAAATAAATCCCCAATCCATGCGATCGTATGCCTTAGCCATGTCAAGTTTTAGCATAGCATTCCCCCCTCGCACTTTATCATCCAAAGTGTAGAGGAGCTCCTGAGTTAATAACACATTATCCCCAATAAGACGCCCTGGAATAAAACCACTTTGCTGAGGAGAGACAATACGGGGCAGCAGTGAACTCAATCTGTTGTTCAACAGCTTAGTGATGAGCTTATTGAACACCGTACAGAGGCTGATAGGTCTAAACTCCGTCCATCGGCAAGCATTTTCCTTCTTCGGGAGCAGAACAATGGAGGTAGCGGCAAAACCACGAGGCAGATGGCCACCCTCAAAGAAATCAACAACCGCACTGTAAACATCCTCCTGTATGATATCCCAACAATGCTGGAAGAATAGTGATGAGAATCCATCTGGGCCTGCGACACTATCAGCGTCAATGCTGAAGACCACCTCCCGCACCTCATGAATCAAAGGGGGGCGGTTGAGTGCTATATTATCTCCCTCCGTCAGTAGTCTGGGTATGATGCCTGGGCGGATGGGATCCAGGGACTGGGTGGGAGCAGATAACAAGTCCTGAAAAAAAGATATAGCCGACCTCTGAATGTCATCAGTAGAAGAAAGGACCTCCCCTGCCTGAGTCCTGATAGTTCTGAGACGAGATCTGGTCCGACGTCCTTGAACCATCGCATGAAAATATCGGGTGTTGTGGTCTCCCTCACACACCCAACGTGAACCGACCTTCTGCTTCCAGAATCCCTCCTCAATAGATAAGGCCCGGTTCAAATCAGCTTGTGCCTGATGCAATAAGGCACGACACTCCGGTGTAGGTTCACTCTCAAAATCAATCTCTGCCTTGTCGACCCTCTCCTCAGCGTCCCTCACTCGCTGGAAAATATCACCGAATACTCGTCGATTCCACCAACGCAGACCTTGTTTCATCCTGAATAACTTCTCCTAGAGCGCAGCCATCCCCGTAAGATGAGTAGGAAGTGACCACTTCTGAGTGACGAAGGTTGAGAAATCATGGTGCTTGGTCCATACGTTAAGGAATCGAAAGGGCCTGGGTCCCAATTCATCATTAGATGTCCACTGTAGAAGCAAGGGTGAATGATCAGACGAAGTGCGGTTCAGATGTCTCACAGTTAGCTGTCGACAAAAAGCTGCAGCAGTAGAGTTAATCAAAACCCTATCCAATCTCTTCATGACTCGGCCATTGGTCCAAGTATACTGACTCCCGGAGAAACCAGCATCCTCCAACCCACAATCCAACATCATATCAGAAAAAGCAGTGGAACCCCGATCACGGGTGCTGTGACCAGTGCGCTCCCCGTCATGAATAATAACATTAAAATCTCCCCCAACTAGCCAAGGATCATCCATATCAAGGGAAATGTGGAGAAGTCCTGCCCACAGATCCCTCCTTATAGCGGCCTCACATGATGCATAGACGGGGGTCAGATAGATGGGGCGCGCCAGTCTGGGATCTTCAACTCTAGCGTGAAGGAACTGGGGATGATCGACAATAACAGTAACATTGGTCCCCACGTTCCAAAAGAGCCATATCTTGTTCGACTCATTTTGAACTCCAGCATCGAAGTGTAGATAACGACGAATATAATCGAAACTCCGCTCAAGAACAAAGGGCTCTAAAATAGCCAAAAGATATACCTGATGAAGCTGAACAAGTTTCCTCAGACGCCTGCGAGTAGCTACACTAGCTACACCTCTCGCATTCCAAATGACCGTACTCATTGGGATAGGGAATGTGAGGAGGAATCATGTGACCGACTCCTAGTGACCATCCTGCGCGGATGAGGGGTATCAGTATCCCGTGGATGTTTCTTCCGTGTAACTCGAACGAACCCCTCATCCTCTGTCCGCCCAACCATACCAGCCAGATCCTCAGACGAAGACCTACGGAATATACCATGCTGATGTACCTCTATCTGTGATGTACTCTCTGTGTCTGACTGTTCAGCACCTAGAGAAGGGATAGAAGCCTCAAAGTTCTGCTGACAAATGGGAGAAACTCTAGGGACAGGAATACTACTGCGGCTAGGCGTAGGGCCTGGGAGCTGTCTAGCCACTGTACCTGAACCCTCTGAGTCACGTGGATGCTGAATCATGTCGTGAGCCACTGGATCGGTGTGAGCACTAGTTGTGTGAATAGCAATCTGTGAAGGAGGCAAAGATGATGGGATGATAGTTGATGGGGTAATACTATCTGGGACAACTGACTGCACCACTGTAGGAGCTACTGACTGAATCACTGTAGGGATTACTGACGGAACCACTGGATGATTAACTAAACTGGTATCTGGCATATTGCCCTGAACGGGGGTGGCACCATTCACTATCGCTGGAGCAGTCTGAGGAATCTGGGCACCTGAAGTGCTGGTATTCTGCTGTCTCTTCTGATCTCGACGAACCGGGGTCCACCTCTGACGGGGCTCAGCCTCAACCACCTTCCCTTTACCCCTATCCTTAGCTGGGATAGCAGGCCGAGGAATAGGTTCAGCAACAGGGGCAGAAGGTGGTATAAATCGTGTACCAAGTATGCAATGATCCTCCAAGTGTCCAAAGTGTCTGCATCTATAACAAAATTCTGGTTTTTTATCATATTTGACCGTCTGCCAATAGCCACCGAGCTTCTCCCGCTCGATCCATACTCTATCAGGGAGATCATAATCCAAATTCACCTCCACACAAACTCTAGCTTCGCTGGGGCGACGAAGATCAGAAGTCGCCTCATCCGTGCGTAGAGGTAGGCCAATAGCTTTGGCAATAGCGTATAAGCTGCTTTTAGCCCGAAAGTGAATGGGCAGTAACGGGAAAGATACCCAGACTGGAGCAATGGGGGTCTCCTGTTGCGGAGTAAAGCTCGGAGTCCATTTAAAGACTCTCATAGGACAACCATCAATATACCATGTGGGTTTGAGGAATAACCGTGCATAGTCATCCTCATGTTCCAAGTGAATTAAAATGTGTGTGGAATCAATTAAACCAACAGTGTAATTACCACAAAAGCCAAAGCGGGAAAAGCAATCATGTACCTTAATCATAGAGGGCTTGCGGTGCACAAATTTGCCAACAAGTGTAAACTTGTATGGCTCAGCAAGCATATCCTCATCTGCATCCATAAATAGGACTGCGGGCTCTCCGTGATGAATGAATGGCTTCCTAGTTACAAGCCTGTGATCATTAGACTCATGGGGTGATCTAAGAACATGAGCAAATGACTTCCTCTGACTCCTCTCCGCCTGAGAGATAACTGGTACATTACCAATTGCTGCAGCATAAGACTTTGGGCCAGTGGTAGCAGTAGAGGTAGTTGTATTACCCCGAGGAGCTGGTTGAGATTGCTTTCGTGGTGGAGGAACATGCGTATGTGTGACCCCAAGGGTTTTCCCATGCTCTGGAATCATTGGTGGTGTCAAAATTGTTGAATTCTGCCCAGAAAATGCATGACCAGTAGCCTCGATTTGCGTGCAATGGGGCACACAACCCAATGTAATATTTTCGACCAAATTGGTATTGCTCCCCCAACGTTTTTGGGCCTTCTGGATCCAATGGTGATGTCAATTTGCTCAAATTCTGCCCAGAAGTAGGAGAAAACGGACCAGCAGCTCTAGGTGTAGGAATAGCCACATTTGACCCCACAATTTGACAAACAAGGGCTGTAATTTGTGCAATTGAGTGGTTACCCAGAGTTGTTTGTGGCTGAATATGAGTTTCCCCAAGTTGGTTTGTGTGTTGGGTCAAAATCGTGCCCCCAATTGAAGGAAAAATTTCAGTTTCACGCCGGCGGACATTTGGGGCGGATAATCCAGAAATTGGCATGATTTGCTGGGTAATTGGTGCGATTGATTCATGGAACAGTGTATTACCTACCTGAATTGAAGTAATTAAGCCTGAATTTTCTGTTTGGAGCAGTGTGGAATCATCAAATGAAGCTGGACAGATCGCGAGTTCGGCCGTTTGGACTGCTCCGGCAGAATCGACCCCTGTAAGCCCGAATTGGTGAAGACCCATGGATCTACTAGCTTCGCCATGAAGAGACGAAGCTGTTCCAGGTGGTCCGCGATCACGGGGACCACCACCGGCGCCGGAATCAACCATTTTAGGCAGTGATTTCGCTGTCTCGAAAAACTGCTCGGGATTTTGATTTTCTGAGTTGTTTTCTGTAATTGTAACGTCGAAAGGCTCGTCTAGGTGAGCTCTACATGCCTGTGGGTTGGAATTTACCTGGGTAGCCATGGGTTGGGTCGAATTGGGGATGAAACATTGCGAAAAATTTGAATTTTTGGCCGAAAATTGCTGATTTTTGCTGGTTTTTTTCCCCTGTTTGTTGGCTGGGATTGTTAGGAGATGTTGAAGGGATGGTGTTTGTACAAGAATCCGGCGGCCAAGGTGGCCGGAAATTGGGCACCATTGTTGGTGGCCCCTATGGTGAAAAATCTCCAAAATTCTCCAAAGTGTAGAGAGAATTTGGCAAGGTGAGAATGGTTTAGGGTTTTAGGGTTTAGGGTTTTAGGGTTTAGGGTTTAGGGTTTAGGTTTTAGTGTTTTAGGGTTTAGGGTTTAGGGTTTAGGGTTTAGGGTTTAGGGTTTAGGGTTTAGGGTTTAGGGGTTAGGGTTTAGGGTTTAGGGTTTAGGGTTTAGGGTTTAGGGTTTAGGGTTTAGGGTTTAGGGTTTAGGGTTTAGGGTTTAGGGTTTAGGGTTTAGGGTTTAGGGTTTAGGGTTTAGGGTTTAGGGTTTAGGGTTTAGGGTTTAGGGTTTAGGGTTTAGGGTTTAGGGTTTAGGGTTTAGGGTTTAGGGTTTAGGGTTTAGGGTTTAGGGTTTAGGGTTTAGGGTTTAGGGTTTAGGGTTTAGGGTTTAGGGTTTAGGGTTTAGGGTTTAGGGTTTAGGGTTTAGGGTTTAGGGTTTAGGGTTTTTAGGGTTTAGGGTTTAGGGTTTAGGGTTTAGGGTTTAGGGTTTAGGGTTTAGGGGGTTTAGGGTTTAGGGTTTAGGGTTTAGGGTTTAGGGTTTAGGGTTTAGGGTTTAGGGTTTTAGGGTTTAGGGTTTAGGGTTTAGGGTTTAGGGTTTAGGGTTTAGGGTTTAGGGTTTAGGGTTTAGGGTTTAGGGTTTAGGGTTTAGGGTTTAGGGTTTAGGGGTTTAGGGTTTAGGGTTTTAGGGTTTAGGGTTTAGGGTTTAGGGTTTAGGGTTTAGGGTTTAGGGTTTAGGGTTTAGGGTTTAGGGTTTAGGGTTTAGGGTTTAGGGTTTAGGGTTTAGGGTTTAGGGTTTAGGGTTTAGGGTTTAGGGTTTAGGGTTTAGGGTTTAGGGTTTAGGGTTTAGGGTTTAGGGTTTAGGGTTTAGGGTTTAGGGTTTAGGGTTTAGGGTTTAGGGTTTAGGGTTTAGGGTTTAGGGTTTAGGGTTTAGGGTTTAGGGTTTAGGGTTTAGGGTTTAGGGTTTAGGGTTTAGGGTTTAGGGTTTAGGTTTTTAGGGTTTAGGGTTTAGGGTTTAGGGTTTAGGGTTTAGGGTTTAGGGTTTAGGGTTTAGGGTTTAGGGTTTTTTAGGGTTTAGGGTTTAGGGTTTAGGGTTTAGGGTTTAGGGTTTAGGGTTTAGGGTTTAGGGTTTAGGGTTTAGGGTTTAGGGTTTTAGGGTTTAGGGTTTTTAGGGTTTAGGGTTTAGGGTTTAGGGTTTAGGGTTTAGGGTTTAGGGTTTAGGGTTTAGGGTTTAGGGTTTAGGGTTTAGGGTTTAGGGTTTAGGGTTTAGGGTTTAGGGTTTAGGGTTTAGGGTTTAGGGTTTAGGGTTTAGGGTTTAGGGTTTAGGGTTTAGGGTTTAGGGTTTAGGGTTTAGGGTTTAGGGTTTAGGGTTTAGGGGTTTAGGGTTTAGGGTTTAGGGTTTAGGGTTTAGGGTTTAGGGTTTAGGGTTTAGGGTTTAGGGTTTAGGGTTTAGGGTTTTAGGGTTTAGGGTTTAGGGTTTAGGGTTTAGGGTTTAGGGTTTAGGGTTTAGGGTTTAGGGTTTAGGGTTTAGGGTTTAGGGTTTAGGGTTTAGGGTTTAGGGTTTAGGGTTTAGGGTTTAGGGTTTAGGGTTTAGGGTTTAGGGTTTAGGGTTTAGGGTTTAGGGTTTAGGGTTTAGGGTTTAGGGTTTAGGG